>CAKNYM010049198.1:92449-113317 GCA_932195095.1 Andricus curvator | reverse complement strand
ATAATCTATTAGAGAGATCATAAAAAGAATCCTTTTTCTGAAACGCGAATTCTATTTTCACAGTGTGAAAAAAGATTTCTCTTCTGATTGATCGTTACCATCTCCGATGATAATACAGATTCCTCATAAAAATTGACTTGTTTTAAAACCGAACATCTTGCAAAATAAAGCGTGTTCCAGAAAAAAGATTATTCTTATGATCTCTCTAGTAGCTTAGTGGTTTTGCACCCGAGGGGCAATCAGTTGACCTGGCGTTCGAATCTCAGCGGAGCGAAAGGAGAAGATCTTTTTTCTGAATAAATTTAATTTAAAAATTGTTTTAATTCATAGCTCCATCTAGTCTGAGAAGAGGTTGAAGATTTTCTGTATTAGAGGGGATAACTTTGATCGATATTGTAGATTTCTATTTTCACAGTGTGTGAAAAGATTTCTCTTCTGATTGATCGTTACCATCTCCGATGATAATACAGATTCCTAGTCACAAATAGTGTTCTAACCTAAAGCGACATAGTTATCTAAATTTAATATAAACTAGACTTTTCTACTCCTCGTTTTAATTTTTAATTAATTGATAATAATCAGTTTTACTCTAACTAATTTTTATTCAATATTTGAGTTTATATGGTTCTTTTCAAGACCAACGACATATAGAGTTATCATGTATGTCTTTTTATGTCTATTTTATCATGAATCGCTTATTATTTCAAGAAATAATTGTCTCATAGTACGCCAGACAAACGGTTCATGCAGAAAAAAAACTTAAAACATCCTTAAGTGACTTTTACTTCACAGAATCCAGTGGATACAAGAAACTTTTACAGACATGATTTTTCTGAAACTTTTTCTCTTACTGACAATACTGTGCACTATACATGCATTCAGGCTTTTCGACATGAGACAAAGCTATTACAGTGAGGCTGTAGCTAAAAGTAAGTTACGAAAAAAAAATTGTATTTAATTTTTTAACACAATAATTTTGAATTTATTTGAACTTTTGAAACGGTGAAATTGAATTTAAATTTATGTAAAAATTGTAAATAATTACGCTACTGTCGGAAATTAAAATTAAGTACGCGGCTAACGCACAGTCGGAAAAAAATGACTTTTTTGGTGCAAAATAACGTACAGCCCACAAATATCGACTGATTTGGACAAAAAAAATTTTGAAATAAAAGCTGATAAGATTTATAAGAGAGTTGTCGAACATGATTTTTAAATTAGGCTTTCATTTTTATTTTATAAATGAACAATCATGACGAAAAAAATGGCCATTTTTTCTATTTGAGGTTCCTGGTGCTCGTCAATAACAGGAAAATTGTTGAAATCGCCTAAGTTTCATAGAGTAACATTAGTTTAAAATGTTTCAATAATAAATAATAAACAAAAAAAATGTTTATAAACAAATTATTATTTGTTGCAAGAATGTCTTCTATGAGTTTCCATAATTTTACGATTTTCTAAGTTATATTGCAAGAAATTGTAATGGAAACAATATAATTATAAAAAAAATTTCTCTCAGGATTCTAATTGATCATATTATAAACAAATTTAATAATCAAATGCATTAATCAGGCATTTTTCCACACAAAAATTCCTGATGATGATACATGATACACAGAAAAAACTGGGGTTTCCATTAGAACCCATTTTTGGATCCAAAGGAGATGCAACAAAAATGAACCCCACTTGCTGAAAAGGAACCCAACACGATAAATAAGCTCTAAATGGTACCTCAGTTGGGGTTCTAAAGAATCTCAATTGTAAATGAGCCTATTTCTAAAAAACCTATTTTTCGCTTTGCCCACTTCGACATTTTGTTCAATTATTAATACAATTTTTACCTGAAAGCACACATGTAATCAAACTCTGATGGACATAACTTCATGAAGACAATGAAGGTACAAAATGTTACCGTGATTAAAATAGATATCATGACTTGATAGATGTAATTTGCAGGTTATGTAACAAGCTTGTAAACATAAAGGCTTATTCATATGCAAGAAACTTTTCGACATGTCACTTTTTAAAAGTACAAATATATATTATTAGAAGTGATGTAGGGTCGTTGCAAAAACAAAATTTCCTTTGTTTTATAATTTTGAAATAAAATATAAACATAGATAACCAATTTGACTGTAGAGAAACGAATTTTTTAAAGTCTTAATGCGCATGCGTTGCACCAGCAGCCTCACTGCATGTTGATCGCGCGCTTATTTGAAATGATAAAATATGCAGATCAATTTTTTACAACATAATTATTATAATATTATTATTATAATTATTGTTGAATAATTTTAAAGTACAAAAAATATCATGAATTATTCAGAATTGACATTTGTGAAGAAAAGTCTTCCTTCTTTTGAATTTCAAATCAAGAATTCATTTGTAAAGAGTAAAATCAAAGAATTAATTTACCTTTTACTCTAAAAGTCTATTTTGTGATCTGAAAATTAATTTCTTCGATTCTAACCTGATGATTTATCATAAAAAATTAATTTACACATTTGATAATTTCAAAAAAAAACATATACAGCGAAAAACACGATAATTGACAGAAATGGACTTGTAGATTGAGCTATTTAAAAACTGTTACAGATTGAACTATTTTTAAATTTAAACATTAAAAATTGTGATATTTACAGGTGCAATAGTTCAAATTGTATTAAATACATGCAGGAATCATCACAACAACTGGTTTTCCTTCCCCAAGCACATACATTTTCAGGGTGGCGATTCGGCGGACAATTTCAAATTCCTGGTTATTATCCGGTTTCTCCCTGTCAAGTTTTTCAATTTTCTCGGTCAACTAAAAGTAACATATTCATATTTGCCGTAAAACGAAAACATTTATTTTAATTCATGACGTTCACTCTGAACATCCTTTAACACAACAGAACAAAAGATCGCAAAATAAATGAATTTTCAAAAAATACTTGAATTTTCCACTAAAAATGTCAATTTTTCACAAAAAAATAAAATAGTTAAGCTTTTCAACCAAAGTAATGAATTTTCAAAAAAAATTATGAACCTTAACTGAATAGTTAAATTTTAAATAGAATAAAAAATAAATTTTCAGGTAAAATTATGAATATTTAACTGGAACACTTGAATTTTCGACCAAAAAGATGAATTTTTAAACCAGAAGATTAATTTTCAAATAAAAAGAATTATTTTGTACCAAAAATACAATTTTTCAACAAAATACATGAATTTTTAACAAAATAGTCGAATTTTAGATTAAAGGAGACAAATTTTCAACCAAATAGTTGAATTTTGAACTAAAACAAGAATCATTTTCTACCAAAAATGGAATAGTAACGTTTTTAGTGAAAAAAAATTAATTTTAAACCAAACATAAGAGTTTTCAATTAAAACAATACATATTCAACTGAAATAGTTGAATTTTCAGAAAAAAAAATTAATTTGTACTAAAAAAGATAAATTGTCAACCAAAACTTAAATAATTATATTTCAAGTTAAAGAAATTAATGTTTAACCAAACAAACGAAGTGATGAATTTTCAAATAAAATTCTAAATATTTAACTGAAATAGTTGAATTTTAAACCAGACAGATGAATTTTTTTACTGCAATGATGAATCTTTAACTAGAATAAGTGAATTTTGGACCAAGAAGATGAATTTCTACCAAAAGACGAATTTCCAACTAAAAAAGATAATTTTTCTACCAAAAATTGAATAAATAAATTCATAGGCAAAAAAAAGAAAGTTAAAAAAAAAGAGATGAATTTTCAACTAAAATTATGGAATATTCAATTGGAATAATAGTTACATTTTCATTAAAAAAAAAATAAATACCTAAAATATTTTAAGTAATTTATTTAATAAATTACATTTTTTATACAAAATTATAGACAATGAAATGAATAATTGGATGAAAAGACTTCACTTCATTGGCGAATTTGTTGATGACAGCTCTCTCAGCTCGCGGAAATTGCTACAAAACATTTATATAATTTTTTTTATGAACATATTGCTTAAAATGTGTTGCCTCGAAAAAAAAGTAAATAAACGTTTTCGAATAATTCCCGCGAGACGAAAGTGCTGCGAAGAAATTGCCACTTCATAACCTCAAAATCCTAGTACCGATTGGTCCTATTGGGAACGATTGAAACTTTGCAACACTGAATCTTTCCCAATTGTGCACACACGATTAGAAACAATTCAAATTTCTTTCTATCATTCTGAATTGTTTTCAATTAATTATTTCTAGAAGGGTAAATAGTTTGCTTTTTCCAAAAACTGTACGCATAATAAATAATAATATCGTTTGTGTTTGCTTTACCGACATATTCTGTAAATCGCGAAATTACCAACCCGACTTTGCAAAAGGTTGGTTTGTAAATGCGCCTTTATGTTATTCTTTTCAAGTGCGCTCTAAACGAACCCTTTTGGGTCTCTGCAGGTATCTATTGGAGCTCAAGTTTGAAAGGATACAAACTTTTATTTGAGCCGCAACATTAGTGAACCCCCAGTTTTTTCTGTGTATTTTAAAACAAATTTAATAAACAAATGCATTATTCGGGCATCCGTCGGCAGAAAAATTCGTTTCTTTAAATGTCAGTCCTTTCAGTTGGAAACTTCATGATAATTCCCAGATAACAATCGTGCGACGCACGCTTCTAGCACGCGTGCGAGTCGCACGATGCGACCCATATCGCACGCAAATGGCAAGCACATTCCGCGATAGAGTGACGGATAAATGCGTGCGTGCACAATGAGGCTCATTCAGCCATCACTCATATTTCGTCGTAGTCCTTGCTGAATAAATATAAACAATATGTTAATAATATTTTTTATTCATCAAATTCGGTTCAGTTGAATCAAATTAATATCGTATTTCAAATGATTTATGTATTTATCTTATTTCAAATGATATTTGTACCTGTATTGTGCATGCGCAATTGTCAAACTTCACGGTTCACCGAACATCGTTGCCGTCAGTGAGGTTATGTGAGCGTCATGTTGTAGTGTACACTAGTGCTTTTCCAGTAGTTAATTGTTATAAAATTTCAACGAACTCGATCATTGCGATATTATTCTTCGTATATTTGAGCCTTAATTAATGTTTGCGTGCCACGAATTGTGTTAAAGAAACTGGTAAGTAAAGAAAAATATAAATATATATTTTCGTTTAAATGGCAGAAAATTAAAAGTTAGGTCAAATAAAATCTCACTTTTTCCACGTGTATATCTGAAAAAACATAAAAAAGCATAAAATCATTTGCAGTTTTAGCATGTCCTTGTAGAAAGAAAGGATAGACACGATTGGGATCGTTTAAAAATCATCTTTGCAGAAGGGATGCACTTCATCGACACGCGTGCGACTCGCACGACGTGCGACGCATATGTCACGCATATGCGGACACATCTGTTTGGTGAACTGCGTGACACGCGTGACGATTTATTCGCACTCATGCCTGCAACGTGCGTGGCACCGTGTGCGCATATTGCTATCTGGGTTTCAGCAAAATGTATAAATTTTTGATCAATTTTATGATTTTTTAAAACAAATTCAATAAACAAATGCATTATTGGGGCATCTGTCGACGGAAAAATTCTTTTTTTTTCGATGTCAGACTTTTTAATTGGGAACTTCATGATCAGTTCAGAAAAATTCATAATTAGTTGATGAATTTTATGTTTTTTTTTAACAAATTGAAGAAACAAATGCATTATTCGGGCATCTGCCGATGGAACAATGGTTTTTTTTCGATGTCAGTCTTTTTAATTAGGAACTTAATGATAATTGCAGCAACATGTTGAATTTCCACTAATTCAAAAATTGTGTATCATAGACAAAAGTGGAAGGAAAAGGTCATTCTACTCGATCCTGAAGCTGCAGACTTATTAAAAGAATGCAAGTAATGAGAAACTTAAACTGCAAGGACTGAGATTGAAGAAAAAAAACTTTTTCGTCGACAAATACCCAAATAATGCAAATGTTTATTAAATTTGTTTAAAACATCATAGAATTTATCAACTAAGTATGAGTGTTAATGACATTATCATTAGGTTCCTAATCAAAAAGATTGACTTCGAAAAAAAAAATTTCCATCGACAGATGCCCGAATAATGCATTTGTTAATTAAATTTGTTTTTAAGAATATGAAATTTATCAACCAATTATGAATTTTGCTGAAATTATCATAAAGTTCATAATAAAAAAGACTGAAATCGAAAAAAAACGAATTCTTCTATCGAAAATGCCTGAATAATGCATTTTTTTATTACATTTGTTTCGAAAAATCATAAAATTTATCAACTAATTTGAAATGGTGCTGTACATGTCATAACGTTCCCAGCTGAAAGGACTAGCATTGAAAAAAACGAATTTTTCTGCCAATAAATGCCCAAATAATGCATTTGCTTATTGAATTTGTTTAAAAAAAGAATGAAATTAATCAATAAATTATGAATTTTGCTAAAATTATCATGAAGGTCCTAATTTAAAAAAATTACACGGAAAAATGAATTTTTCTGTCGAAAAATGCCTGATTAATGCATTTGATTATTAAATTTGTTTATAATATAATCGATTGTAATCCTGAAAAAAATTTTTTTTATTATAATATTGTTTTCATTAAAATTTTTTGTAATATAACTCAAGAAATCGTAAAATTATGGAAAATCGTAGTGATGCATTCGAGAGGATTTCGAGAAAATTCGAGATTTTGTTGAAACATTTCAGGTGAACTCAAAACTTCATGGAGATCGAGAATCTCGAATAAAAAATTTCGAGATCTCGAGTCGAGAATCTCGAAACTATAAAATTTAAGAATTTTAAATTAGATTAAAATCAAATTAAAAATCTTATTTAACGTCCAATACTCAAGTTAATATATAGAATTCCTAAAAATAAAACAAGAGAAAAAAATGTGTGTCCAAATAAAAAATTTTTTTTTGTTTTTAGGAATCATATTCTGCATTTTGCGTGGTTTTGCATTTTTGGTGTTTGTACAAATTAGGTCGTTAAATTTTTGTTTTATTTTCAGCAATTCTATACATTAAAAATAATTTATGTAAACAATTATTTTTGCTTAACTCAAATAATTATTAAGTCACTTCAAGTGAAAAATAGACAAAGAGTTAACAATTTCAGAAAAAACCGCAACTTTCTACCATTAGGCAAATAGAATATTATTTACAATGATAATTAATTGTTTAAACAATTATTTTTGTTAACTTGAATTATACTCTATACCAATACACCCATATACCCAATACTATTTTCCAACCGAGAAAGTCACGCCTACCCCGAAAGGGAAATGGCTTAATGGTATAATAATAATAATAATAATAATTATTACTTCATTTTGATTGAAAAATGGACAAAAGTTAAAAAATTCAAAAGAAAACGGCAACTATCTAGTATTAATATAGAAGAAAATAGCTATAGACAATAATAATTTGTTTAACCAATTATTTTTGATATACTAAATTTTATATTAACTCACTTCAGGTGAAAAGTGAGCATATTATAGCATATTACCTCTCTCTGATTGCAAATTGGACAAAAAGTGGAGATTTTTCAAAAAAACCGCGACTTTCTATCTCCATTCTAACAGAAAATTGCTAAAGACAATAATAAATTGTTTAAACAACGTATCATAATCAGCGCCAAAAACTGGCAAACCCCATTTTTTCACTTATGGGGTTTTTTGGGACCCTATAAAATAGACTTATGGGGGCGATATTTAAAAACTAATATTTAATTCGTATTCTAGGGCTAATTTTGCAGAGAAATGTTGAGTTTCAACTTGATTTAGCTAATATTGAGGATTTTGAATAAAATTTACAAAAACCTTTTTTTTCTCTTATGGGAAATACGTGTTAAACTTCATAGGACTTGAGCCACTTCTAAATATCATTTGAAAAAAATGGATTTTTTCTTATGTGGATTCGAACAAATTTCATAAAAATTCGAAAAAAAAAAAATTTCCAATGGATTTTTGAAACACCGCTCCACCTTTGCTCCACCAAAATCTTACTAAGATTTTATAAACGTATTTGAACATTTTTTGATAAAAGTTCATTCCTTTTCGTACAAGGAAAAAATTTCTCCGTAACAAAGTCACGAACTAGTAGCTAGGTCTTGGATATGGGAAAAATTCATCGGATATTGATGTATTTTCATAAATAATCTGCGAATTTTGAGAAAGAATTGATGAACTCGATGTGAAAATTCTAAAACGGTTCCTCACTTTTTTTTACGTGAATAATTACAAAAATATTACGAGTGATTGAGAAAAGATTCTCAGAGCACTCACGAGCTTGCCCGACAAATCTGGGAACTGGAAAGTAGGTTCGCCTATACGTGGCCCGCACACACGCTCGCCCAAACGCGCGGTGCGGGTGTGCGCTCGTATGTGTGCTTCGACCTCGTCGGATGAGTGGCTAGAAGTCTTATGATACCTATTTTGTTTGGTCTCGATGGCTGCGCGTGTTTACGCACTCCTGGTTTATGTTTACAAACTGGCGAATCAGCAGTCTTTTGAGGGTTCGAATCTTCTGAGTTGCGAATTTATAATTTAATATAAATTAAATCGCACAGGTAAATTTTTCCTCTTTATATTTCAGTTTAAAATTTTCAGGAACTGTTCGTGAGAAATTCGAATTGTTCGTAAAAAACTTCGAAATTTATTCATACATTTCTCATAGAAATAAAGATGTAATGTTCCATTTTTTTATCTCGTATCCGAGACCTAGCTACGAGTTCGTGACTTTTCAACGGATAAATTTTTTCCATGTAGAAAACTCTTCTTTCACGTTTCTGGTTAATAATTCCTCCCTTTTCTTAAAAATTTCATTATTAGGTTAAAAATTTAATTATTTTATTGAAAATTCGATTTTTTTTAACGTCATCCTGATTGGTTCAAAATTCCTGTTTTAGGATGAAAATTCAACATTCTGTATGGAATTTTTTTTCTTCATTGACTAAAAACCTTTCTTGGATGAAAATTAATCCCTTGTCATATAAAATCTTTTTTTCGTTTGAAAATTAATGTCTTTTACTAGAAATTTAATATTTTCGGGTAAAAATGTAACTCTTAGGTTGAAAATTATTCTGTTTTGGTTGAGGATTCAACAATTCTGTTGCAAATTCATTTCTTGGGTTAAAAATTGAACTGTTTTGTTGAACATTTTTTTTTTTAATTTAATTTTATCTCTTGAAAATGTGACTTTCATTTTTTGATGAAAAGATGTCTTTTTTAGTTGAAATTTCAGCTATTTATCTGAAGAATTATTTGTTTGTTTGTTAAAGATTTATCATTTTAATTGAAGATTCATTCCTTTGGTTAAAAAGTCGTTTCTTTTTTGTTAAAAATTGATTTTCTCCGTTAAAAATTTCTCTTTTTGATTAAAGATTTATTTCTGGTCAAAGGCTATATAAAAGCTCTATTAAAACCTACATTGTCGAAAATTCGTGTTTTTTCAAAATTAATTTTCTAAACTAAAAATGTAACTATTCCATTTTTGGTGCAAAATTTATATTTTCTTCATAATAATTCATTCACTGAGTTAAAAATTAATGTATTTTGTTCAAGATTCGTCTTTTTGGTAGAAAATTATTCTTCATGGTAGAAAATTAAACTTCTTGATTCAAAATTTATTTTATTGTTCGAAAATACATCTCTGGTTTAAATCTGAATTATTTTGTTGCGAATTCGTTTTTTGAAATAAAAATGACTCCCTTTAACTGAAAATGTAACTATTCCACTTCAAGTGAAAATTTTTTCCTTTGAACATTCAACTGTAGAAAATTAGTCTTTTTCCTTGAAAAAGCATGTTTTTGTTTGAAAATTAAACTAATTGGTTGAAAATTCCTATATTTGTTGAAAATTAGTTGTTTTTTTTTCAAATTAATCTTCTCACTAGAGGGAGGTTTCCTTTACAGCTTTTCTTAAAGACTAATGAATAATAATAGAATAATAATCAATTTCTTTCATCTAACTTTCATTTTTTTTGCAGCCTATTGTTCTCATGGAAGATACACACCTAAACCAAGTTTTTGTGCTCAGATTGATGCTAATAAGAAAGTACATGAACATGTCAAATGTACCATTTACAAGTGCGACTCTTAAAATCTAACAAAGTGGATGATCACTTTTAACAATTATAATTAAGACGTCAATTTCAGATTATTATTTTTTATTATTATACCATCAAGCCACTTCCCTTTCGGGGTAGGCGTGACTTAGAAGAATAATAAATGTAAAGTTGTGTAACAAAAAATAATTATACTACTTAAAAATGTTTCTCAATATCTTCCAGAATGATTAACAATTTTCACTAATCCGCTTTTCATTATTTCACATTATGTATGAACATATACAACGTTTTAATGTATAAAGTTTGAAAAAATAAAACTATTATGAAATTTCATTTTTCACCCTTGTACCACGGTAAATTTTCGTAACATTTTCGTATTATTTTTAAAACCATAATAGACGCTTTTTAAATAAAAAAAATGTTTTTTAAGATGAAGTATTGTCTAGAAATGAATAAAACAATATTCTTATGTTATAAGTATTATCAGTTTGTTTTTAAATTTATATAAATATAATTTTTATAAGATTCTTGAGAAAATAAAAAAAGATTTTTGAATATTTGAGATGTGTCAAAAAAGAATCTAGAGGATTTTAAAGACATTTTTCTATTTTACAGGATCTTACAAAATATTAAGAAAAATTCGAGTCTCTTTAAAAGAAATTTAGGACTTTTAGAAGTTTGTTAAAAAACAGAAACTGTTTGATAAATTTTCGGAAATATTTCTGAGTTTTGAAATATTTTTAATCTATTCGAAACCTGTTAAATTCCTTAAAATATTTTCAACTGATACGAATTTTTCTTAACATTTTGAAAAATTATTAAAAATGTAAAGAAATTGCCTCAAAATCTTCCAAATTTTCCCGGAAATTATAAGAAAATTTGTTTATTCTCTTGAAACTTTTCAAAATCCTTTTGAAGATTCTAAAGATTTGTTTTAAATCTTTAAAAATCTACATTTTGTAAAATATTTTAAAAGTTAAAATTCTATGTGAATTTCTTCAAATCTTATAAATATTTCTTTAATTTACCTGTTTTTTTTATTGTTTAATTCTACTAAATTGAAAAATTTCGCTCTAAAATATTGTACATTATTTTTTGAAATTTTAGGATATCGTTTGAAATGTTTTGAAATCTTTTTCAATTTTTCTTTCAAGTTAAATTAAATTGATATTTATTCAAATACTCAATAATTTCCGCTTATAAAATGAAAGATTTCAAAAATTTTCAATTAAAATTTTTGTAATTAAAAGCCGTTAAAATGCAGAATTTAAAATTTTAATTTTTATACATTGTACAGTTAAAACATTAAATACTAAATATTTATAAATTTTCAAAATTATATTATTTTAAACAATTTTGAGGTAGAAACATTAATTTATATTTAAAAATTTATTTGAAATCCTTTTACTTATTCTCTTTAAAATTTGTTTGAAAAAAAATCCTTTAAAAATTTTCCAGTAATATAATAATAATTTCATCATCTTGGAACTCGAATTTTTCCTACAATTTTTCTAAAATCCTGAAGAAGTAAAAAAATTACCTTAAAATCATCTAGATTTTTTTTTAATGTAGGTAATCTTATAAAATATTCTTTTTGAATTCATTTTCAAAAAAAAAATATATTGTTAGTTTTTCTAGGGATTTTGATAAAAAATTGTCATTCATTTAAAACCTTTCAAAATACTGAAAAAGCTTATAAATTTTGTGTTCTACACTTCACATTTTAAATTATTTTGGAATCTTTTCAAAACTTCTAAAGATATTTTAAACTTACTCGATCATTTTCCAAATTAATGATTGTTCAATTGTCATTTATTATTAAAATTTGTTTTAAAAATCTTTTTAAATATTTTCGTAAAATCAATTTTTCAAAACAAAAAATAATTTTCAATTTTCCCAGCAAACATAAAAACATTTTTTTATTTCCTTAAAATCCTGAAAGATCTTTAGAAGGCTAATTCAGTTTAAAGTTGTTAAGTTCTTAATATTTTTTTATACTAGGAATCTGTATTATCATCGGAGATGGTAACGATCAATGAGAAGAGAAATCTTTACACACACCGTGAAAATAGAAATCTACAATATCGATCAAAATTATCTCCTCAAATACACACAATCTTCAACGTCTTTTCAGACAAGATGGAGCTATAAATTCAAAAAATTTTAATTAAATTTATTCAGAAAAAAGATCTTCTCCATTCGCTCTGCTGGGGTTCGAACGCCAGGTGAACTGATTGCCGGTCAGGTGTTCTACCAGAGAAATATGAAGTATTCGAAATAATAATTTTTTGAGCTGGAAAATGGAAAGGAAAAATTCTGTCGCACCCTATTCCTTTCCCAGCTTTCTGATTTCTTTACAAAAATTGGCAGAATTATTCTATTTGTAAATTTATAATCAAAAAGTCTTTTCTATTCATGCGTCAACTTTGAATTATGTCGATAAAAAAATTTTTTCTGTTTAAAACAAATGATCCAGATATTATAAATGAGCATAACTTCCTTAATCTTCAATAAAGTGTATTAATATTAGGTTTCAAAATATAGGTCAATCAATTCGTCTTGATTCAACACATCTTTTCTATTCTCGCATCAACTTTAAATTATGAGAATGAAAAAATTTTTAGTATAAAAATCGATTTTAAATATAATATAAATGGCTATAATTTCCTTACTCTCTAATAAAATGTAGTAATATTATAGGTCAATCGATTCCTCTTGAACCAAGGAATCTTTTTTATTTTTGCATCAACTTTGAATTATGTTGATGAAAAAAGTTTTACTATAAAAAGCAGTATTTTTAGATATTATGCATTACTATAGCTTTTTTACTATTCAATAAAATTTATTAATATTATAGGTCAATCGATTCGTCTTGAATCAACACATCTTTCCTATTCTCTCATCAACTTTAAATTATAAGAATGAAAAATTTTTAGTATAAATAATCGATTTTAAATATAATATAAATGACGATAACTTCCTTACTCTTTAATGAAATGTATTAATATTGTAGGTCAATAGATTCGTCTGGAACCAAGGAATCTTTTATATTTCTGCATCAACTTCGAATTATGTTAATGAAGAAATTTTTACTTTGAAAAATCGGTTTTTGAAAATATATAAATTACCGTCATTTCCCTACTCTTGAACAAAATGGATTGGTATTATAGGTCAATCGATTCGTCTTGAACCAAGGAATCTTTCATATTGTTGCATCAAGTTTCAAGATATTAGTGGTGAAAATAAGCTCTCCAAATTTCATTAATGTGTCTGCAACCGTTTTCAAGTTATCGTGTTCACAAAAAACTGTCACATCCACACACACATCCGGATAATTGCTTAGAACATTGTATTAGACATTTTTAAATTGAGGAAGGTTTAATGAAAGGAATTAAACATTTTTGAAAAATGTTACCATTACAAAGCTTCTTCTATGAGGAAGCAAAAAAATAATAATAAAAAGTTCTACAAATTTTGGAATTGCTGAAACTTATACTTTAGTGTTAATTCATTTAGTTTTCTACAATAAAATACAAGAAAATACAAGAAAAATTAGAAATTTGTATTGAACTGTATTTTTTTGTTAAATTTTGTACATTTTTTCACAAAAAAATACATATTTTAACAAAAAATTACAGTTGTAGAAATATTGTACTTTCTTGTAAAAATTGTTTTCACCAGGGTTTGTATGATTATTTCAAGTTTGAAAATTTTTTGAGTGTTTTCCGTGTTCTTAAGGTGACCTCTGTAATTAGTTCGAATTAGAATTATTTTAAAATGTTTTACGTGGAGGCATTTGGGATTTATTCAAGCAAACGTAGTACAGGTGGTTTTTGGGTGTTGTTGAATATTATTATGGGGTTGAGAATATAACTTGTTGTTTTCTGAAGCTAGCTTGTATGATTATTTCAAGTTTCTAAATTTGTTATGCATTTTTCAGGAGGCTCTTGGGATTTGTTAAGGTAAACGTGGCAGGGATGGTCTTATCGTGTTGTTGAAATTTATCATGAAAGCGAAAATATAACTTGGGCAAATCAGATTACTGAAAATCACGTAACAATGAACGAGCTATTGTCCATTGTTACGGTAGCTTTACAAGGGAGAAGGGAGGATCCAAAATCTTCAAAAAAAGCCTCACATGATATACGAACGTAAATAAATAATACAACAAATAATAATCGTTCTTTCTTTGGATCTTGTTCGCCACTCTTTTTGGTCTCTCTTATCTGTTCTTCCAGTTCAGGTTCCCTTATCCTCATTTCTCCCTTCGTCTTTCTGGAGGCGCGGAAAAAATGTTTGCGGTCGCAAAACAAAATGTCACGTAATTATCGAGGTAGGTGTTCCTCAGAGACGGCCAGGACGATACCTTTGGTGAGCAGCAAAAAATGTGGCTGAAAACCACGAGATCGTAAAACGGGCCGTTTACAGGCGCAACTTGCAATCAGCAGTTAGAATGGGAGGCGTTCCTCGCTGACGCGTCGCGTCGCGACTGCACTGTCAGGCTCAATGTTCAAGAAGGAGAAAATTTCTTATATGTTCCTAACTTCCCAAGCAAACCTTATTTTTATTTATTCTACACTCTGCTTATTATAGAATACTTTAACGAAGTAGTAATGTTAATTATATTCATGAATAACAGCTGACATTAACAGTATGACATTGATTTTTTAATGAAGATAAAGGGAATTAAGTTCAGTCAAAAAAATTGCTGGTTGGGACAACAAATAAAGAAGAAGAGCCAACCACCTTGGATTTGTAATATGGTTACTACTTTTATTTCTAAGAATGCTAGTAGTTGTTGGTACTTCTTTTCTTGTTGTCGCAACAACTTCCGATGGTAGATAACCATTTGCATGTAGTTGTACTCTCTACTTCAAGTAGCCAGTTTTAAACTATTAAATTACAGTTCTAGATACTGAAATTAATAATATTACAAAACTGGTTAGTTAGTTCATCTCAACTAATACAAAATTTGTTGTCCTAATCAATCATTTTTGACAGTGTTTTGAGATTTACTTTTCATTTCCGTATGTGGAAGGATTGCTTGGAAAATAATTGGTTACACTAATTGAAGCAATGAACATCCTAGGTGTCTTTTCTGTAATTGAACCGAAACCTTTTTTCCTTGTTTTGTGAGAAAACAGCAGCGGCTATGCAATCAAGTTTTTAAAATTAATTTGTACCAATTTTGTATCAAAATAATTTGTCGTATAGAATAAAAACTGTCAGACACTCTTTGTTACTTTTTTAACACTGCCACTAGTTTGCTAATATTAGGAAAAACTAATGCTACTATTTTCTTAAATTTCTCGCTTATGAAAATATTTTCTCCCTTTTCCCTTAACCTTACACATTTTCGCACTTTTTTGCTAGATTGGCTAAAATAACACCCTCCAGTTTAAAAATCAAAAATTCAAAACATACCAAGGGATTTTAAAGGATTTTAGCTGATGATGAGGATTTGCAAGGATTGTATAGGGTGTTTCAAACCTTTTTATAGTATTCAAGAAAAAAGATTTCAAGGGATTTTAAGAGATTTTGAGAAGTTTTATCTGATTTGAAAGTTTCTAAAATTGTTGACTAAATTTTAAGAAATATTATAAAAAGATAATTTACGGGATTTTAATGTATTTTAAGGTTTTTGTATGGATTTTACTAGACCTAAGCGATGTTATAGCATCTTGAAGTACTTTAAAGATTTAAAAAATTTTAATGGATTTTAAAGGATTTCAAACATTTTAGGGATTTTAGAAAATTCTAAATAGTTTGAAGAGATTAAAGAATGTAAAGGGTTTCAAAAATATTATCAAAGATATGAAAGGATTAAAAAACTTTTAAAAGATTCCAGGTATCACAACATTATTATCATTTAAATGAAAAAAAAATTGTTAATCATTTAGAATTATTTATCATTATTTTTAAATTCATCCAACTTTATATGGATTTTTGTGTTTTAGCTTCAATTTTAGATCAAAACTGCAATTTTTATCTAGTTTCAATGTTCAAGGGCTGATTTTATTTCTTGAAAGATTCTAAAAAATCTTGTTTGATTTCCTTCTGTTAAACAGAATCCTTTTTAAAAATCAAGCAGTACTTCTTTTTGTAAAAAAATTGATCCTAAATCGTTTTAATTTTATTAAAAACTCACTCAAACAGTGTAGTGAAAAATTTTCTATGACATAAAATCAGCCTTTTGGGATTAGCATTTGATAAAAACTGCAGCTTGGATCTAAAATTGAAGCTAAAAGACCAAATTTGTACAACTTTTTTTAAATAAACCATTTGTAACAAATCCCTTTTTTTGAAGACACGTTCAGATTTCTCTTGTAAAATTCGTAGCAATTGACATCGGTTCTTTCTTCGCCAGTTTTATCAATCACTTTTGAAAATTGGTCAATTTTGAAATATGGGATATTTTAAAAGATTCTGAGGAATTTCGTGAGACTCAAGAGAATTTTGTATAAATATAAACAATTTCAAGAGATTTGAAAATTTCTAAGGCACTTTAAATAATTTCGTAATATTCCAGAAGATTTTTAATTTTTCAAGGAATCTTGGATTATTTGAGGGATTTATAGGATTTCAGAAAAAATACAAGAATTCCATAAGATTATAAGGAATTTCTAAAGATTCTAAGGGGTTTGAAACAACTGGAGATTTTTCAAAGATTTCATGGGATTTTAACAGAATTGAAGTGTTTTTAGTAGATTTCAGTCGATTTAAACAAATTTTAAAACTTTTAGAGTGTTCTGAAAGATTTCAGGTGATTTCAAGGGGATGTTCAGATTTCAGGGAATGTTGTGGGATCACATAGTAATTCAGAAATTTCATCATTTTTGAAAGAATTTTGAATATGTGTTACATATTTCATAAAGTTTTACCAGATTTCACTTAATTTTTATTGTATTACTAAGGATTTTACAAGATTTAAGGATTTAATTTTCGAAGGATTTGAAAAAGTTTAGGGTTTTTTAACTCCAAAGAATTTAATGGGATTTCAAAAATTGCAAGGGGTGTGAAACAATTTCAGAAAATTTCGAAGGATTTTTAAAAGGTATCTCGGATATTTATGATATTTTCAAAATTTCCGAGATATCAACGGATTTCCAGAGAATTTCTAAAGATTTTAGGGATTCCAGATATTTTAAAGGATTTCACCATATTAAAGGGATTCATAGGATTTCAAGGGGTTTAAAAATATTCAAGAATCTTCCAGAAATGTTAAGCTCTAGGATTTCCTAAGAATTTGTACGGATTTTAGGGATTTCAGATATTTCAAAGGATTTCACCATATTAAAGAAATTCATAGAAATTTCCAGGGATTTCAAAATATTGAAGAATCTTCCAGGAATGTTAAGAGCTTCTCAATAGATATCAGAGATTTTGAAAGGATTTCAACAAATTTTAAAGGTTTTAGGATACCTTAAATGATTCGAAAGGATTTCACGCGATTTTGTAGGAGATGTATATTGTATACTATTTTTCGAAATGTATGCTACTATTGACACTATTCCGAATTTTCAAATGTGTCTAAAGCCTCTTAAAGTAAACAAGTTTCAATTCTTATATTCCAGGCTTTAACCATAATATCCTTAAAAATTGAGTATGTTATTGCTGAAATCGGAAAACAATATTGATGTGTTCCTGCTTATGCTACATCTACTACATCTGATTCTTCAGTAAATTGTTGTTCATTAAAAACAATCGCTAATTAGGAATGGTGAAAATAAATTAATTCCTATATACATTTATTTCCTATCAAAAAATGTATGGCAGAAAAAAATTCAAATCTGATTGATAGTAATCAAAATCCAATAAAGATTTAGACGCCGTCCCCAGTTCAAACCTCAAAAAGTCGCGATTACTGTGACATCTACTTCACCTGCACACGAAAAACAAGGTTTCCAATTTTGTTTCGGTTCATTTTTATACAAAATTTTTTGAAACCTTGAATCTATTCAAAAATACAATAAAATAATTGCAGAATAATTACTTGTGATGAGACAGTATGATAGATTGATTAGTGCCCTGGAATATCTGATTTGTTGAAAATTCAAGTTGATAATGAGAACATAAATGAATTCCGTAAAGCCAAATTTAAGTATTTCTTTTAATAAAATTGAAAGAAAAGAAAGAAAAGTAAGATTTCCTACTTATATTCTGTTGAGCTGCATCGTACCTCTTTCTCTCAAAGAATAGTTTCAGTCGTAAAGTGCGTTTGAATGGAAAAAATGTTGGCAGCACTATGCTAACTAAGTAACGCTGCTTCTCGCTGACTCTAAACGACTGAGGAACCTTTCAAATGTGCATGAACATTCTTGCAAATTTACGCACAATGCATTAATAAACAAACAGCACATCAGTCAAGTAAATATATACCTTGCACCACTAATATGACATTTCCTCTTAAATAAAGGCAAAAGAATTTGATGGTAGTATATTTATTTCAAGTATCTGATACATATATTGATATATTAATTAAAGTAGAAATTTATACGATTTCATTTAATTTTTAATTTCAATTTGATTTTTAATTTAATTTTCAATTCAACTTGAAGTCAATATAAACTATTTCCATAATTTATTGAAGGAGGCATGATCAATTGGATGAAGGATCTTCCAAAGTTAGCAGATGTGACGCCTCCTTCCTTAGTTTGAACTTATGAGTACGAGCCGCTGGGAAAAAGCTCGGAAACATTATATTCTATTTCTAGCTTATGTTTTTATTTTCTCACATTATAAATATACACAATTTAAAAATCCATTATTAAACAAACTTTTGAATTAAATTTATTAAGAAAAAATATCTTCTCCTTTCGCTCCGCTGCAAACATTTAAATACTAAAAGTTTTCCAAATATTTGCAACAATAATTAATTATTTTGAATTTCAAGCACTTGAACTTCAAAACATATTTAAATTAAACAATTTTAAAATGATAACGTTCACAAAATGTAGAATTTCAGAATTATATTTAAAAAGGGGACCACCATTCGAAATGGAAAAATTTATAATTAGAAACATTTCGAATAGAATTAAACAAAAAAAATTCAAAATGAAGTACTAATTTTAAATGGAAAACCTAAAAGGTTTTTAATTACCAGGAAATGCAGTATTAAAACTTATGAAAGAAAAAATTGAAAATTCAGCATTCAACATGAAGATTCAGGACACTCAAATTGTATTCATTCAAAATCAAAGATATCATACAAATACTTAATTTACTATTATTATTTATTGTAGAAACCTTTTAGTACAATATTTTTTTATTTTAAATAATCTACTTTTTTAAATCTTCAATCAAAAATCAGACAATTGTAAGATATTAGATTGAAAATTAAAACAATAATTCAAAACAAGATAGCTATGAGTCCAATCTTTAATATTGCACAATATTGAGCATTTCAATAAACAATTTTTTTTTTCAAGTTGCATTTCCAATTTTTAATATTTTGGAACATTTTTAAATAAAAAATAATTTAATTTTCCATGCCTACTTCTAAAATACTCTCAATTTTAAGGCTTGGAATGAAAAAAATTATTCTCATCATTTTGATTAATGTGAATTTATGCTGGAGCCATTTATTAATAATTATTTACTTATAAATAATTTCAACCGAAAATTGTGTAACTATTGAGTCTTTTAATTTGATATTCTATTATTTAGAAGAATTAAAAAAAGCACACAATTTTGTACGTTTAAAATTGAAACCAAATAATTAATATAATAATTAATATAAAACTGACTATCAAGGCTTTCAATGAGAAATGTTGTAATTTTTGAAGATTTAATAGTGAAATTGTCCTGACATTTTTAATATTGAAATTTGAAAATTTCACAATGTGAAACTTGAAATTAATAACTTTCACAAATTGATAAATTTCAAACCAAAAAATCAAGTTTTAATTTCAAGGCCTCAAAAAGTAAACTGTTATACTATGTGCATTCAAAATTAAATTAAAATTTTTAATTAAAATTATAGACATGTTAACGATGATAACTATTATTAAGTATCATATCATGGAGTATCAAATCGCCGAAGTGATTAATTGTATTTTTTTATTATAAGCTATGATTTTTATAAGAGAAATCAATGTCCTTTTCACCATTTAAAATTAAGGAATTTCAAATATTTTGATCTTAAAGCGTTAAAAATGAATTTTTTTAAAAAATTGTTTAAAAATTGAAGCACTTTTCAATTAGGATTTTGAATCGAAGTCATTAAAAATTGTTAAAGTTTCAATTCCGCATCATGATTTTCAAAATTCACCCATTTTAATCTACAGTGAAAAATTAATAACTTGAAAAATAAATTACAAATTCCATCCCAAGTCAGGCAGATATGTCTAGATTAGGGTGTTATAATGATTTAGTATTTGGACATTTTATTCTATGGTGAAAATAAAAGAACCTGTGTTTTAAAGTTTATTCAAATTTTTTTTCTCGATTTATTACAATCATCTGAAAAATACTAGCAGATTCGAAAAAATTGAAAGTTTTCTCAAACTAAAGTATTTTCCGAACTGGGGCCAATATACACACTCACACCAATAATTAACACTGTTAATATTTTCTTGGGGAACTTTCCCCAAAATTGTGTTGATGCTAATTTCCACACATTTTGTGGAATTTTTCCCAAAGTTTAGTAAGGAAAATTCACCAAAGATTCTTGTGGAATATTAACCAAAAAGTAGTGAGTTTTCCGCAAGATTCAGTGGGGAAAATTCCCTGTGCTATTGTGTAACAATAATTATTATTTCGGGAATTTTTCAGGACTTCATGTAGGGAAAATTCCC
>CAKNYM010049198.1:72491-82970 GCA_932195095.1 Andricus curvator | reverse complement strand
TTGATTATTAATGGTTGATGGTTGATGCTTGGTGGTTGATGCTTGGTGATTGATGGTTGATAGTTCATCGTTGATGTTTGATGGTTTGTATTTGATTGTCGATGATTGATGGTTTATGGTTGGTGTTTGTTGCTTGACGGTTAATGTTTGATCGCTGATGATTGATAGTTGATGATTAGTGGTTGACGGTTGATGGTTGATGCTTGATGCTTGATGGTGAATTGTTGATGCTTGATAGTTTATGGTTGATGGTTGATTGTTGATGGTTGACGATTGACGGTTGATGGTTGATGATTGATGGTTGGTGTTTGATTGATGATGCTCGATGGTTGATGGTTGATGTTGATGGCTAATGTTTGATGGTTCATACTTGATTGTCAATGGTTAATGTTTAATGGTTAATGGGTAATGGTTGATGTTTGATTGTTGATGGTTGACGATTGACGGTTGATGGTCTATGGTTTATACTTGATTGTCGATGGATAATTGTTGATGGTTTATACTTGATTTCAATGGTTGATGATTCATGGTTGGTGGTTGATGCTTGATGGTTGATGCTTGATGACTTATGGTTGCTGGTTGATAAGATCTTTGATGGTTGATGGTTGATGCTTGATGGTAGAATGTTGATAGTTGATCGTTGATGGTTGAAGGTTGATGGTTGATAGTTGATATTTGATGGCTCATACTTGATTGTCGACGGTTGATTCTTTACAGTTGGTGATTTATGGTTGAATGTTGATGCTTGACGTTTAACAGTTGATGGTTTACGGTTGATGGTTAATAGGTGATTGGTTATTTTTCATTGTTTAAAGGTATGTCTACCATAAAATATGTAAATAATTTAACGCCCGATTGCACTGAAATAAATAAAAGTTTTTAAATCAGATTTAAAACAAAAAATTTCCCTAGATTGGCGAAATTGGTGAAAGTAAATGAATAGACATAATCATATTCTAGGTGGCCCTTTTTAGTCATTTCTGTAAACTGAACTCTCTGGAATTATTCTCCTGCAGACACCTACCTAATTAAGATTGGAACATTTTAACATCGAGAGTAGGGACCCCAATAAACTGCCTAACATACAGCCAGTTTGTTAAGCTTATGGGATCGTTTAATTAATATTGGCGTCGACGAGCTCACGGGCAAACGACCACCTCCGGCTTATTATCTCTCAGATTGCTGCCGTTGCTGCATACTACATGGTCATAATTTAGCTAATACTACTGCTGCACAGCTCTCTTCCACCAGACGAAAACTCTTCCTGCATTCCTTGTTTCGGTAATTATACAAGACGAGTACTATACTTGTATATCTTCAAGAGTGCAAATTATCCGTGGACGTGGAAAAATCACCTAATTTTAAAAATAAATTTTTTTTAGATTGACAATAATCTTTGGTCCACTCTCCGAAGTTGGGTGCTTTCACACTATTCAATGCTAGAGACTAAGGTGGTCCAATATTCAACAATTTTGGTCGAAAATTCTGCTATTTGGTTGAAAATAAACCTTGTTGTTGAAGATTAAAATTTTCGGGTTAAAAAACTACTTCGTTAAAATACATTTTTTCGGTCGAAAATTTATCAATTTTGTTAAAAATTCATCTTGCTCATTGAAAATGAAACGATTTTGTTTAAAATTGGTCTATTCTATGAATTCAAATGTTTTTTATTTTAAATTGTGATCTGTTTTGGTTGTCAAGTGAAATATTACAATATTTGTTAAATAGTCATCTTTTTTGGTGGAAAATTAATCTTCTTGGTTGAAAATTCATCTTTAATAATTAAAAATGTATCCCTTTGGTTGAAAATTTACATCTTTCGTTGAAGTTCAAACTTCTTTTCTGAACATTAATTTTTTTATTTAAAAATAATTTTTTTATCTGAAAATTTGACTTTTCCATTTTTGTTTGAAAATGTCCCTTTTTGGTTAAAAATTCAACTATCTGTTCGAAAGTGCATGTAATTGGTTGAAAATTCTTCTTTTCTGTTAGAAAATCAATCAGCTTGGTAAAAAATTGGTCTATTCATTTGACAATTTATTAATTTGGAAAAATATTAAGTTTTTTTCAATGCAGCTGTTCTGTCTAAATTTTTCGATGAAAATTTATCTTTACTGATTGAAAAAATAAACTATTTCGTTAAAAATTAACTTTTTGGTAGAAAATTCAAATTGGGGGGGTAACAATTCCACTTTTTTTGAATAAAATTTTTGTTACATTTGGAAATTGAACAATTTGGTTGGCATTTTATCATTCTTGACTGAGAAATCGTTTTAGTTGAAAATTCGCCTTTTTTTGTTGAAAAATCTTATTTCCGGGTCGAAAATCTTATTTGGTTGAGGATTTAATTATTTTTTTGGAGAATCATCTTTTTGGCCTAATTCAATTGTTTTCGATCTAGAATTAGAATATTTTTTTGTTGAAACATCAAGTATTACATTTTTCATTAAAGATTCATCTTTTTGGTTGAATATTCTACTACTTGGTTGGAACTTAAGCTACTATTTCGAAAATTTATTTCTTTAGTTGAAAATTCAACTGTTTTGTTGAAAATTCTTTTTTTTTTTGGTAAAAAGTCCCAAAAGTCCCTTTTTTAGTTAAAAATTCAACTATCTGTTCGAAAGTTCATGTAATGGGTTGAAAATTAGTCGTTTTTGATAGAAAATCAATCTTCTTGGTTGAAAATTAATTTTTTTGGTTGAAGATTCATTTTTTTGTTTGAAATATTAGCTATCACATTTATCGCTTGGAATTCATCTTCTTTGGTTAGAAATTACTTGGTTGAAGGTTCAACTATTTTGTAAAAAAAATGTTTGCAGTTTTATTATTTTACTTCAAAATTGTTCTTTTTGTATCGAAAATCAAACTGTTTGGTAAAAAATTGGTCTATTCATTTAAAAATTAATTAATTTGGTTAAATATTCATTTTTTTTCAATGCAGCTGTTCTGTAGAAAATTTGTCACCTCAACTTTTCGGTTGAGAATGCAACTGTTTGGTTGCAAATGAATCTCTTTCATAGTTGAAGATTTGAAAATTTGTTAAACATGTTTTTGAATAAAAATTAACATATTTTTTATTCAAAATATGAACCATTAAATTTGTTGATGAAAATTTATCTTTACTGATTGAAAAAATAAACTATTGCGTTGAAAATTAATTTTTTGGTAAAAAATTAAAAAAAGGGGGGGGGGTAGGGTAACAATTCCACTTTTTTGAGATTTTGTTGTTGTTACATTCGAAAATTGAACATTTTGGTTGGCATTTCATCATTCTTGAGTGAGAAATCCTTTCAGTTGAAAATTCTTTTTTTTTGTTGAAAATTCTCTTTGCCGATTGGAAAAGCTATTTTGGTTGAGGATTTAATTATTTTGTCGGAGAATCATCTTTTTTGGCTTAATTCAACTTTTTTCGATCTAGAATTAAAATATTTTTTGGTTAAAAGTTATTTTTCAGTAGCAAAATTAACTGTTCGATTTCTGGAATTTTCTTGATTAAAATTATATTTTTTTTTGGGTGGAAAATTTAAATATTTGATTGAAAAATAGATCTATTTTGTTGAAAATGTAATATTTTTACTTGGCATTTTAAAAATTCAAAGCGCTGCAAATAGAGTTCAATATATTATTATTTATATTATATATATATATATATATATATATATATATATATATCTTTTTTTATTATATATTATATTTATTATATAATATAATAATTTTTAATATATCATTATTTATTTCTCGATTGATGAAAAAAATCTCTTTATTTCCCTTATTTATAAATTAAAAATCTACGGCAAACATTTACTTTTAGTCCCAGTGCAGTTAATAAATTTGTTTGTGGTCCTCTATTATTTTTTTGAAAAAGAGTCAGACAGAAGATTCTTTGATTTAAAGCAATTACTTTGGTTGAAAAAAGGTTTTTTCTCCCAATGAAATTTTATCCTTCATTCAAAATGATTTTCTGCATTTTGAAGTTATTTTCTGTTCAATGAAAAAAATTATTTCAAATAAGCTGTTCCTTTAACTAAACACAAATATTGATCAGAGTCTAGAGACAATGGCACAAGAAATACAGGTGATTGAATTTTTAAAACGTTGTGTATTCTCTTGCAGCATGTTTTGCCGGATATAAATTTATTCTTACGACATTTTTTGGAATTTGTCGTAAAATCTTGTGAATGCTATAGAATACTTTTACGTTGATGATAAAAGCTGCCAGAGAAGAAAATTGAAATCCGGCAAAAATCTGCCAGAAGAGAACATTGGAATCCGGCAAAGTATTCCGGAAGAGAATACACAACGTTTGAAGCATGAGAATTAGAAAATCAAAAAAGTGCTTTCGCCACATCAAGAGGGTGAACACTGAACATTGAAACGAGAGGCTGCGTTGACCGCCTTGAAAGTCTCCCACGCCAAACAATTGGCTACGTTCCAGGAACAATTCGCGACGTTTCGCAGGGCGTGCCAGGCAACAAAACCATAAATGCGACCGTGATTAATTGCGACTGCCCTCCTCGACAAGTACTGAATAAACCGACCGTAAGTACGTCCATTGGTACGTACCTAATACCAGTGTAACTTGTAAGTACCAAAGCACTCCGTGGAATTCGACAATAATTTTCACTCCCAACTAGCAGACATGACGACCTAATGATCATCCTTCTTTTCTTTACTTACTCGTACTTTTCTTTGCTTTTCTTTTCTTTACTCACTTATTCCCAGAGATACATAAGTCAACTTAACAAATCTTCAATTCAACTTCTTCCTTTCAAATCCCAGTGCGACCTCCTTCAAGAGAACTTATTTCATTTTTTAATACACTGAGAAAAAAGATTACTTCAATACGTGCACTGAGAAAAAGGATTACATGTATCCATGAAATGTTTTATTGATATGATATCGTGTCAATAATCAAAACAGGGTGTTGTTGAAAATAGTTCGGTTTTGCTGAGTATATTATCTTCAACGAGCTGCAGAGTTGAGGCCGAATTTTTTGGGAACCATTTTATTTGGCTTGAGTGTATAGCAACAGACCAAAATTACTCCACTCGGACCACCCAGCCGCCGAAGAGCAGACCAATCTCTGACCAGACGTCCGCACGAGGGTTAATTGCGCCACTTCCAGTTCGACGCGTCGCGTCGCTTCAAGAGATTCTTAATCCCTAAGGTGGATCGGGCACAAGGTCTCTTATTAACCATACGTGAACTGGATACATGGTCAGAAGATATTGGTCTTCACCAATATTGACTACCAAGCTTTTTATTCTGTGAGATTAGGAACATTCTTGATAACTATTGTAGTAAATGTTTTATTACAAGCAAAAAATCACCATATAGTACAAAACCTATTTTCAAAGTAAACTCAAGTTTCGTGGCTCGCTTCGATGATGATGATGACTGCCTTGGTGCAAGTTTTGACTTCTATTGGAATTAAAAATAATCCATCTCAATCAATCTGAATCCATGAAATCTAGTCAAGAGTACTTATAAATCCGATAGCTGTATTATTCATTCGGCACCAATCAGAATGTATTCGAATTATGGGAAAAATTTAAACCTTCGATATACAAGTGAATCCGACATCTTCAAAAAAATATGCACTTTGTTTTAGTCCTGAATCGGGATTTTATGGGAAAAAAACCTCATGCTTCCCTAAATCCGAATCAATCCGACTTTTTGCTAAACAATATTCAATTTGATCCAAACCAAGTGAATCGGATTTTTCGGATGAAAATTTATTTCCTTGCAATCCGATAAATCCGATAAATGTTGAAAATACTCTGAAAACTTGTAACTTAAATTATAAAATTACTGCTACAGTTCGTGACAATATAAACATCATTGATGGGCTATACAAAAATTTAAAATATCAGGTGTAAGTTTTTCAAGTATCTCAAATATTTTCTATACAGAAAACTATACTAAACTATCTGCAGACGGAATGCAAAGTGCTATTGAATTCCTAAACTGAACTTCACGTCAGTTGGTGGCATCTTATGCATTTAACATATAGGATATCGTGTGGCCGGCCAAGAATCGATTTTGTGGCTGACTTTGCATGGTTCACAATAAGTTATAAATGTAATTTCAGTTGATTGGAATGCACTGATTTGTCTTCAGATCACAAACGATATTGTATTTTAATTTTCCATTTTGTTTTATATGAAACCTTTCTTACTTCATAGGTAGTTGGTATTGATTTCGCAACATTCCACAATTATTTTCTCCCGATTTCGAAACATTCTTTTTCTTCAGTTAAGTACACCTACAGTGGAATATTTTTGTAGTATACGAGGAAAAATCGCAGTGAAATCCGTGTATAAAACGGCGGACTTACGTTCGATCTGGGGACGGAATCACAGCTGAGCGATCGTGCCAAAGATGCCGGTGTGGAGTGGTTACTTGCCCTAGTAAGTAGCGTTTGTATGTTTCTCTATATACTTTACGGTGAGTTTTTTTAAATTCTGTAATGCTTCGATTAAGGGATAATAGACCTCTTATTAGAGCCTCTGACTGAGTGCGGTCTTCACGGTTTGCTTCAAGATTTGTTTGTACGCTTGCTCCAAATTGTGCTTCTAGATTTGTTGGATGGCGAATTCTTGCTGCAGCAGCAACCATCCAACAATGACATAATGCCCTGATAAGAAAGTTATACTTAGATTGGACATATGAGGATCAGTGAGTTGTTGGAAATTATAAAAGTCTTCAAGACGATGATGTGGAAATTCTTGGATAGGAGGCAAGGCACCCTTGTATCTGGGAAATAATTCCTTTAAAGTAGTCATAACTCAACTTATTATTTCTGTAAGAGGAAATAAGTAAATTTTGATATTTAGAATAGAAATAATATGAACTGGCAGAAAAAACGGAAGATGAAGTATGTTGCAGATAAATTTGGGAGCGGTTAAAGATTGAACCTACTTCAGCAAAGTTTTGCCGAGGTTAGGAGAATAATTCTAACGCCGTCTACTATGTCACGTTTGCAGCTGTGGTTAGTGAAACAATGGTAAGGAAAGTGGAGCCAAATGTAGAATCGGTAACAAAAATCACAAATAAAACATTTTTTTTCTAATTAATGCTTTTTGAGATAGCTTAGACTATTGTAAAAGAACTGAAAAAATCACCAAGGCAAGAATAATAACGCAAAATTATCTTTGTTTCATGTCAAGTTTAATGGGAAACGTTAACTTTTGTTACAGGGAAATTTTCACCTGGAATCGATGTAATTTTTTTTTTCTATGCTAGAAGATTTAAGTAGGAAAACACATGCAAAATAATTGGTTGTTGCTAAAAAACAATCACGCGCACTACGCGTGCGATTACTTTTGTTTGTCTCACGCAGATTTTAAATTAAAATATAAAACAATCTTCTTGTTTCTTGTCTCGCGACTTTTACTGTCATCTCAATGCTTGAGCTTCTTGGTATTCACGTTATGAGTCACTCATATAACTAAAGAAACTAAGAATGTGTTCCATATACGTATAATATTGTTATATAACAAAGATCCAAAACGCTCAATTTGGTGGCGCTGATAGATTGCATGTTCGTTGATGCCACTGATATGTAGATATCCAGGAAGCATCTACGGGTTGCGGATGAAGGGGCCCTGAATAGAGGCTTTCTAATAAATACGATTGCACAACTTAATAAGCAGTCGCAGACAATGATCGGGGGATAGTGCCGAAGGAAAGAGCCCCTGCAGGAAAGGGGTAGACGTCTTAGAACTAAGGTAGAAATCAACAAAGATATAGTAAAGGATTATGTCGAGAAGGGGACCATGCTGATTGGAAAGCTGAAGAGCATACTCAATAAAATGGACGCTTTTTGCAAAAGAAAGAGAAATATGTATCCCTCAATCAGAAATGGGCTAGACAAAGCCTTCAATGTGATATACAAGTTGAGAGACAACGCAAGATCGACAGAAAGTTGGTTCGATAATTTCAAGTATCGCCTTGTCGAAAAAAATCGGCAAGAAGTTCAGGGGGGCTAAGATGACAGTAGGTAAGCAGTTTCAAAGGACGCGGCCTGCAAGGGGTTTCAGACGGGTAAACAAGCTGAGGCAACTCCCACATCTGTTTACGCGAAGTGAACGAGAGCGCCTACTATGATTCCCTATGAGACAAACACGGTCCAGTAGGTGAAGAAGAGGCTTGGGTAGATCAGGCAGGGCCTGCATCAACAAGATCGATCCAAGCAAGGAGAGACCTGCAACCACACCGAAGGAAAAAGAGAAACCGAGGCATGCGCGTCCCGAAGCCATTCTCATGAAACCGTCTGAGAGATTCAAGTACGCTGAGATTCTCAAGAACCTCGAGCACAAGGTGAAACTTGATGAACTTGGAGTAAAAATCAAGGGAGTCAGGAAGACCAGGAACGGAGAGGTCCTCACAGAGATGGGGAAGACGCCAGAGTATGAGACAAAGCTATCCTCGGCCTTATCAGTTGCTGCTTTGAAGAGCGGAGTGGTTCTCCAACTCGTCCCCAAGATAAAGTTGAAGATCTTGGATGTCGACCTACCTACTGAGTCGTTGGAACTAGGGGAAGCTCTGAGAAGTTTTTCTGGTGGAGACTTGCTATCGGACACGAGAATTTTTGTGATATGGAATCCCTTTAGTGGAATAGGAAGGCTTTTGTCAAGTTGGATGAAGAGTGGACGTCGAAACAGCTGCGGATGGAAGGCATCAAGATTGGCTAGAACTCCTGCAGTATCCGGAAGAAAACGAAGACGACACGATCTTATCTCTCTAATCTGGCAGCGAGTTGAAGTGGAACAGACCAACGAGTGGTTGGACTACGTCTGCATCGTGAAGGAGAATAAACCACGAACTGATCATTTTCGGGGACAATGTGGTGTGTAGTGTTCAGAGAGGCAGCCCCGAAGAGGAATACTTAAGAACCCACATCGATAGCAACACCTCGACTGATAGGTCGACAGAGGAGGATCAGAATACAGAAGTCAGCAGGAGCCCTAGAGCATGAAAACGGCTCTGTTTACCATTGTTAGTGTGTTTCCTCCAAAGTTCGTATTTTTGAAAAAAAAAAAATCATTTAATATAAATCCAATGATTTTTTTAAAATGCTCGAAATAATTAAACGTAAAAGATAAAAAATTGTATTAGCTCGAAACCTTTGAAAATTCTTAAAAAGTTTTTTTAGATTTATATATTAAAGATTTCAAAAGAATAAACAAATATGCTTAAGATTACTGGGAAAATTTCAAATGCAAAAACATATATTTAGAAGCTCTGAAAAAATTTCAAAAATAATTTGAAATTTGAAAATATTTTAAGAAATTCAAAACATAATGTACATTTTTGAAAGTTTCCAATAAGAGAACATTTAAAAAATTTTAAAAAGATTTCAAGAAAATAAAACATTTTTCTTAACAATCTAGGTAAAACTAAAAATGATTATTTATTCTTTAAATTATTTCAAAATAATGTTAACAAACATTTTAAAATATTTCAAAAGTTTAGAAGGTTTTCAAATATTTAGTAATAATTAAAAACTAGTAGATTTAAAAAAAATTCAATGAAAATTTTAGAAGATTTAAAAAAAATCGAAGATTTTCAAGAATTTTTAATGATTTAAGAAAACTTCAAACAGTTCCAATATTTCTAAAAAAAATTTCAAATCTGGAAACATTTAAGCAAATTTTTTTGAGTTGAAAAGATTTTTCCAGTGTTAGGAATAATTCGAGTCTTGTTGAAAGATTTCATAAAATTTATCTCTTTTGATGTTTCTTGGAAGGAAATTATACTTTCTCATAAAAAATTAATCTATTTGGGTGAAAATTCAAGCATTTGGTTTGAAATTACTCATTTTGTTATTCACCTTTTTTGAATGAGTTCAACGATTTTTGATTTAAATTTAAAATCTTCTTTGATTGAAATATCAATAAGTACATTTTTTGTTGACAATTCATATTTTTTTAAATAAAAATTCAACTATTTGGTTAAATGTTGAACTACGTTGTTGAAATTTCCATTTTTTGGTTGAACATTCAGAATATTAGTTGAACATTCATCTCATGGGTTGAAAATGTGAAAAAATTTTCGAAAATTTATATTTCTTGGTCAGAAATGTATACGTAATCTTGTGACTACAACTTTGAAGAAAATAATGAATACTATGATATACACAAATTTTGTATTCATATAAATGTTATATTTCAATCTAAAAATTGCGTGAGACAAAAAAAGAATAATCGTGTTTGTATTCTAAGGTGCTTAAATGATGAATATAATATTATATCATTATATTATATTCACCATTAGAATTGAGGAAAACGCCAAAACCTAGGGGAAGAGAACCGGTGATGATCTTCATTTTTTATGAGAGTAGATGATAATAGATGAAAGTATATGATGTTAAATCAGCGACAGAATGAATTTTTCTGGCTGGGTCAAAAAGGGGGAGTCAGCAAATAAATAAATAAATATATATATATATATATATATATATATATATATATATAT
>CAKNYM010049198.1:10254-52491 GCA_932195095.1 Andricus curvator | reverse complement strand
ATATATATATATATATATATATATATATAATATATAATAATAATATAATAATAATAATAATAAATAATAATAATAATAATATAATATATAATATATCAATCTCAATATATATATGGCAACGGCCATACCACGCTGGAAACACCAGTTCCCGTTAGATCACTGAAGTTAAGCAGTGTTGGGCGCGGTTAGTACTTGGATGGGTGACCGTCTGATACTACTGCGTTGCTGTTGGCGGCCGTGGGTGTGGTGAGCCCACACTTGTAGTTATTTACTACAAGAAACTATCCACCTAGAAACACTACCCGAATCGGGTAGTGTCACGCTTACCCCTAGAGGCTCGCCGAAAGGGAAATAGCTTAATGGTATAGATATCCATGGATACCTTAAGCATTTGTCATGTCAACGCTTAGTCTCTCTTGGCACATTTTCTAGAATTCAATCATTTCATCAGTACATGTTCCTACCATAAAATAGTTGTTTCTGAGTCCTGGTTAACTCTAAATATACCCTTTAGCCTCGCTGCAATTGACAACTATCCGCTCTTTCGAAGAGACAGATACAAGAGAAGGGGTGATGGAGTTTGTCTTTTTCTGCAGGATAAACTGAGTGAAACTGCGGTTGAAGTGAGTTCAATGGCTACTTTTCCCACAACCGAATGTCGCCTTGTTGCAGTTGTGTTAACATCTGATAGTGTTTTAGTGGGAGTAGTTCATAAATCACCCAATTCCTCGTACGGCACAGAGCTTGAATCTGTAATTTTTTCACTTATTCCTAACTTTAATAGCATTATACTTACTGGAGACTTCAACACCAACTTAAATCTCACTCAAAATCAGACTCAATACCTAACATCTTTGGTGTACTCTGCGGGACTCTTGATTGTACCTCATAATTCCACTCACCATACTGATCGTTCCAGTACTCGTATTGCTTTGATGATTATAGACGATATTGATAAGGTTGTCTCCTACGAGGAGCATGCTACTCCTTTTCTCTTAAAACCACGACTTGATTAACATTACCTCCAATTTTTCCTATAATATAAATTCAAAACAAACCCAAAATCGACGCCCTGACTTATTACCTAGTCTCCGCATTCAACAAATTTTCTCCGCTACGTTCCTAAGAACTTCAATAAAGCTGCCCTCTGGATCACATCTGAAATTAAAACGCTGATAAGGGAACATGATGACAAGCTTTGCAAGAAGAGCGAAAAGCAGTATAATACTAGCTCAATTTCGTAAAATTAGGAACCAGTTTAAACTAAGAAAAGAGATGCGTTCAATCAATACAATTATAAAGAGATTGCACCTAGAGATAAAAAGAGGACATTTGGCATCTCCGTATACGTTTAGATTTAATCCCGCACAATCACGAGTCTATGGATGGTAATTTTCTGCCTAATGACCTTTTAAAGACACTTTTTACATTCCCAATTCCAGACTTATCATCATCATCTACCACTACTCCTCTTAATTCAGAATTTAATGACTCTAACTCCTTTTGCGATGAGATCACACCTAAAATACTTTTGGTAAAAACACTTGAAATCAAATCTAATGCCATTGGAACTTATCGAATATCAATCAAAAGAATCAAACTTGCCTTTCCAATTATCTTTTCTATTCTTTTTCATATTTATATTGCTTCCGTACAGGTCGATATCTTCCCAGATATCTAGAAAAAGGCTATTATTCGTCCAATTCTAAAAATTTCTAAACCTACTTCCCCGAGACTTCCGGCCAATTTCTCGAAATATCCAAGGCCATTGACCCGATGCAATCAGGTTTTCGGGCGAAACATACCACTCTTACTGCTTCCTTCAAAGTAACGACAGATTTCAAATTAGCAATGTATAATAGGGAGATCACGATTTTTGACCTGTTTGATTTTCCGCGGGTATGGTGGGCCCACATTGGTAGTAAATATCCACCTAGAAACACTACCCGATTCGGGTAGTGAGGCAATGAACTTTCGAGTTCGAACTGCTAATCAATTTTTTTTATTTTTTTTTTTTATTTTTCCGGAGGCCTTTGATATGGTTAACCATTAGTTACTCCCACATGAGTTTGAATATTTTAACGTGTGAAACTCTGTCATCAAACAATTTAAATCCTATTTCAATAATCAGTCTTATAGAATTATTAATAGTAATGGTGGGCTTTCTGACTGGTGAGAGGTCAAGAGTGGGGTATCTCAGGGCTCTATTTTGGCACTGCTCCTCTACAATTTGTTCACCTCTGTCCTTAAAAGTGAAATTCAACATTGCATCTATCACCAATATGTTGACTATTTCAAAATTCACTTATTAGGACCAATTTTTTCACTAAGCAGATAACTTGTTCTAGTCCAGGAGGATCTCGATTGCGTTATCCTCTGGGCCTGAAAGAATGAACTTACTCCTTATCCGAACAAAACTCAGGCAATTTTTGTTGGACCTATATCATCTCCGTGGCTTGAAACTCGAGCATCATTTCCCACCCTTTGTATCGAGAATCACACTATCCCTTTTTCGGAAGTGATTGAAGATCTGGGATATTTCCATAACCGTACCTTGTCTAGGAAGGTACAGGTACAGAGCATCTCGAGGGAAACGTAGAGAATTCTACAACAAGTATATAGGAATAAAGACTCTTCACCTACATCCACTCGGATTCTTTTGGTTAAGAGTCTAATCTTGCCCCGCTTTGACTACGGTCGATTAGTATATGATGATTTGGTCAACGATTTAAGAACGCTCGAGCGTGCGTTAAATTCCTGTGTCTGTGTTATCTACAATTTGCCTAAATACGAACAAATAACTCCATACCGATTTGAGGCTGGTCTGCTTGATGTTGCCAAGAGAAGACAATTTTTTATGGGTTATTGGCTCTATGCTCTTTTTCAGAACAAAGATCCTGAGTATCTATTCAAGATCTTCCGAATTTGTAGACAGAGATAATCCAGCACAGTCTAAGCTTCGTGAAAGAAATAAATTCTCGTTTTGAAATATTTGTACAATACTCCTAAACCAACACAGTTTTTCCCTCTTTACTTCTACCTTAACATGCACAAGAACTACTAATTATCATACAATGTTAATTACTATGTATTAATTTCACACCTAATTTGATACGTAGTCTGAGGTCGACTCTATTTATTTATTTTATTTAGTTCAAAGATTTCATTCTAAGATTAATCCAGTCTTGTACCGATCACTGTTTGCAAAAATTTGTAATTACCTTGTATTATCATGTTTAAAAGGATAATACAAGGATTTACAATGATTTCAAGCAATTTGAAATATATCAAGGGTGTGTGCAGATGTTTGGTGCTTCAAGTTTATTTGTGTAGAGCTTTGCAGTTTGTCTACTTTTTACGTTAATACCTTCAATAGTTTTGTATTATTTATTGCAATGCTGATTATCCGATAAAAGTTTTCTATGTGAACATTTTCTCTAATCAATTTCCTATAATCGCCATAAAATTATAAGAAATGAGTGCAAAGAAAATGGTTATAGGCCTATACTAATTTTCCTACAATATTATTCCAAAAGTGTCCACTCCGTAATAGAGTAATTATTAGTAGAAGCTTTCCAAATTATTTATATTTCTTTTTCATACAATAGCAATATCTTATAAAGTGGCATGTTCCAAAAGAGACAGAACCTAGCAAAGATTTGCTAAATGGAAAAAAATTCTGTTAGGGTATACCTTTTCGAACATTTTTCTTGGAAACATTAAAAACAATGTTCCAAGCATGTAGGATATTTTATAGTTCAAGAGATTACTAAAGTTTAGAAAGTTTAATAAAGAAACGTTAGCCGTTATTATTTAACACTTTTGTTATAAATTTTTATTGTAGTAAGGTTACCTTGATGATTCGCATGTTCGTTGCTCATCCCAAAATTTGCGGGGTGTTTATTTAAAAAACTGATTTAAATACCTGCAAATTTGGGATTTTTTAGCTTTTCTCCCTTAGAGATTTTTTTAAAGGTAGAAGGCTCCTAATGTTTCGAGTTGAAAGGAGAAAACATATTCCGCCTTCGAAACTTGAAAATTCGGAAAAGAGCGATAAAAATAGAATCTTATGAGGTATGAAGTTTCCATTGAAAAAAAAACTATAAAACACTAACTATGATAAGTTAGTCCTAAAATTCTGTCTAATTGTCATTATTGAGTAGCCAAAAAATGATATTAATAATAATAATTGTTTATTATAAAAGAGCTTTCATAGTATTTTATATTCATGATTGTATAATGGGTGTTCCAACGTACTTTCTATAAAAAAGCAATATTGATTCATTCATCACTTACCAAATAAATTAAAAATTGTGTTCAGGGTTAAGAATAGATTATAAAGGATACTCATTTTTCCAAAATGTAAGAAACATTCATTAACACAAAATTTTTAAAACGATCTGCGATTATTATAAGAATTATTTGAGAAGTTGTAGGCTCCAGAAGCTACGATCATGTTTCCTTGAAGCAACCAATCCCGACGCAACTGGAACGTGTACGGTGAACGTGAACGTGAAAGAGTCCGGTCTCCAGCCGCGGATAACCTTACGTGGCAGACGAACAGATGGAAGAGAGGCTTTCACCTCTGGATACATTTTTAGAGCTACCAATCTCCGTAGAATGTAATAAGGAACAGTGTTGACGGACCAGATAAAGTGGTCCCAGAAAAGCCTTTTGAATCCTGTTCGCGATGGCCTGAGTCTGAGGTTGGCAAGATGGAAGATCTAGGATGATGACTTCGATGAATTGTCATAATTTTGCGTGTGCCTTGGTCAAGTTACTTCAACTTATCGACATTTCATATTACTGCATAAAAAAGTGGAAAGCTGTATGGAACGGCCAACTTATTGGTCGCCTGGATCTTATTCTTCCCAGATAATACGGAAGCCCAAATTTTTCTGAGAATTTGGTGAAAGCTTCTTTGAAAGGTCATTTTAACCACATGCAAATCTTGGGTTTCCGGTCGTGGTATTCCAGATATACATGTCTTTCCATTACCAAAATGTTGAATGGTATTTCCACCTATAAGATGAATATATCCGGAACGTCACGCGATGATGTAGTTCCTATTCTTCCTTAGTGTAGGTGGATGCAGGCACACTTTTCTAATCCAAGGCTCATCCCAATTGCTTAAGAGTAGCTATTTAACGCCGCTACATAATATCAAGGTCCTTTTTTGAAGGGGTAAAGAGTTTCAGGTCGTCCATATATAAAAGGTGGTTGACCTTATTTTCTCTTTTAATTGGCAGGCCACATGGGTATCCAGAGCTGTTGCCTCAGAGCACACAAGATAGAGGCAAGAGGAAGATGAAGAAAGGTATTGGACTGAGAGAGTCATCCATATTTCTTCAGATGTTACGGCAAATCTTCTCCGACACAAGAGCATAAGCTTATCCATGCATTTACTATTCTTGGCGGCACCTCCATGCACTCATGAAGCTTTATTTGCCAGCTCAGGGTTCGTCTTACCGAACGCCTTACGGTAGTCAATCCAAGCCAGTGAATAGCCTGTAGCTGATGTTTAAAGAAGCCACGGGCCTGTAGTTTTTTGGATTCGATAAATTCCCAGCCTTAGGGATCAGTACCGTGCGTTCTTCCACTAACCACTGCGGCATTGATTGTTTTCCGTTTAAGAAAGTAGTAAATATACGAATCAGATGTTGGTGCATAGAAGTAAACTTCTTTGATCAAAAGTTGTTGATTTTATCTGGCCCTAGCGCTCAACAGTTTTTAGTTTTGGCTATAACTTTCTTCACTTCTTCAACAGTCATTGGTGGGCACTCCTTCTCTGGACGTTGCAACCGTTGTTTTTGGCAAAAGTTATGAAAGATGTTGGCACATCGTGGGTGTGGTGAGCCCACACTTGTAGTTATTTACTACAAGAAACTATCCACCTAGAAACACTACCCGAATCGGGTAGTGTCACGCCTACCCTGAAAGGGAAATGGCTTAATGGTATACATGACGTTTTATTGAACAGGCGGGAAGGATGAGTAGAAAAGTTGTAATTTTCCTGAATCCACTTCACTTGCCGTTCAAGGCGCTCTTTGGCAGTTGAAAGATCTCTAAGATTTTGCATCCAGTGCTGCTTGATGGTCAACAGTTGACATTTGTGGGTGATTTCTTATTTGATGCTATGTAGCTAATCACTTACTGAATATTTTATGCTTGCCGTCTCGCCGTTTTAATTTTGAACTAAAGCTGTGTGATACGTCGCGAGTCTTACTCAGGTGCACTGAAGTATCATTACTTCTATTGTCGCTATGCAGGGAGACCGATTCCTAGTAAACTACACAGTTCAGAGTTCAGTGATTAATACCTTCGGGAAGCAAATTGAGGGGAGCAGTATTAGCTTCAGCTAATTTGTTTATCCTGAGAAAGACTTTTCGCTGGATTTTTGTTCTCCTATTTCTCACGTTGGCATTATCGGCCATATCGGCATTATTATTATAATGTGATCTCCTAAATACTGAGGCGCTGTATCAGTATATTCTGGGAGCATATGGACCCCGCGTCTATGTAACCTCAGCGTGTATCCTCTTTGTGCTGTTGACGTTTCTTGCCAACAGGTAAGGATGTACCTCCTGAATTTGTCCGACCGTTTAAAACGATGTTCTAGCGTTTTTCGGAGGCCATTGCCTGGTCGTCGCCTCGGTTCCGTCCTATTGCCACTCCCAACTGAATCATGGCCTCCATCCGAGAAGATGGCTCTTGTGGGTGGCACTGCGCGATAAGGGAGGCGTAACTGAATAATTCGTTTCATTGGGGAGTTAGCCCAATGCAACGTGGCTGACTGCGATGAGGTCGCCATATTCATATTATTATTATTCAGCCTTATTATTATTTTCTATTTTTTTTAACTTGTTCTCGGGTAAGCCCGATTTTTCATCATCAGCCACGGAATCAGTCAAGTGCCTAATGAGATGAGGATGTTATAAATTAATTTAATATGATGCTTAAAATTTCTTGCAATAAAGTTATAGGTACAAAATTGGGTGCATGGTATAATTTGAATTTCTTTTTTCATCGCTGTTATCCTTACACTGCGGCCGCGAGCTTTGTAGGTGACAAAAGTTACCTCTTTATGTTTTTCAGAGCTACCATCTGACACTCCATTGGTTTTTAGTCGCTTTCTTCCTGATGGTCTAGGTAGTTTCTCAAAATGCTACAGGTGTTTAATAAAACGGCCCTCTAAGCTGCTGCCAGTACCCTATTGACTCCTAAATGATCAAGATGTTTAGTGCATCGTGCGTGCACATTGCCTGTAGCCAAAGTCACAAAAAGATCAATAGTAGTTTGTTTCACATTCCTCCATATTGTCTTCACTTCATGTCTTAGCTCGCTATACGTATGGAGCTTGGTTGCATAGATTGCCTGCTCAGATATAATGATCCATCTGGATATAAACGTCCCAATATAAGATGTGATCTTCGTTTTCTAAAACACGCACTGGAATGTATCTATAAAAAGGCACTCATTCTGTTGAAAGTCCTAGGTTCAGGACAAGTTGTTGATGTATGATGCCCCCCACATCATTATGTCTGCGCGTATATTCTCTCTGAGCCATCACGCGACAACCCTCACAAATGTGCTCAATGGATTCGTTAGAAACCTCACATAATCAGCACCGGTTAACCTTGTCTCGATGTAATACGCGGATGCAATAATTTCTGGTGCTAACAATCCTGTCCTGAATCGCGATGACATATGAAATATTAGATGCCTCAATATCTACTTCATGTTGATCCATCATTTTGGAGTGCTCGCCGTTGATGGTTTTCTCGTCACCATTGCGTTTCTGATTGCTTTATGGTTTCCGTCCTGATATTCAAGGTCTTCTCTGAAGACAAATTCAAGAGCATGTAATCGAGATCCGCTTTAGAGATGGTTTTGTAAAACGCAACATCTTGCTTTCTGTTAAAATGGTCTCGCAACTGTACAACTTGTGACTTACACAGTTTCTTGACATCTACAATACCCACTATTTTAAAGTCGGTGTTTGAACATTTGATGAGCCCAAAAGAGTACGTGAGGACAGGGATGGCATAGTTTTGTATTGCCCTGATCTTGTTTACCGAATTAAGAGAACTCTTTAGAATCAATCATTGGAAAACTGCTTTGTGACATCGATCACTTGCTGTATGCAAATTTCAATGTAATTTAATACTTTAAAACTTATGTCAAAATAGAATTTTGAAGAGAAGCAAATTGACACGTATGTATTCGATCGCCATGACAGGAGTTAGTCTGATTTTTACATTGATTCCCTAAATCTTGTTGTATCATTTATTGTGATGCTGATTATCCTATAATAGTTTTCTGCATAATGATTTTCTTTATCTTATTTTCTATTATATAAAGAAAGTTATAAGAAATTAATTATAAGAAAATGATTAGAGGTTTATAATAATTTCCTTACAATATTGTTTCGTAAGGGTCTAATCCGAAATAGAGTAATTATTGGTAGGCGCTTGCTAATATAGTTATGTTTTTCATCATTCTACAGAAATAACTCATGCCCCTATATGCTTTATGCATGATATGATATACTTTTATGTATACTGTTATGATATACTTATTTGGAAATTTCTCTTCAAAACATTGGAAACAAGGTTCAATGCATGTAGAATATTTTATAGGTTAAGAGGTTATTATTAGTTCAAAAAATTAATAATGGTCTTGAAATGTTAATATGAAAATAGTTTCTACTAATCAACACTTTTCCTACAAATTTTTATTTGAACTAGGGTTACCTTGATGACTCGGAAGTTCGATACCTATCTTAAAATTGGCCAACAGGTCCCTTGTTTTGGGCGGGATACCTGATGATATTCCTGTAATCAGGCAAAATAGATTTTTGAATTTTTAGGGTTGACAATGTGATCAGAATGGTAAAAATTGTATTCCATATCAATCAGTTTCGAATTTGAAACAGAAAAAATATGTCACCTTCAAATCTTGAAAATTCGGCAAAGAGTGATAAAAATATAATCTTTTGAGGTATGAAGTTTCCATTGAAGAAAAATATAAAACACTAACTAGGATAAGCAAATGCAAAAATTCTGTATAATTATCATTATCAAGTATCAAACAAATGATATCAATAATAATGGTTTAATATAGAAGAGTTTAACTAGTATTTTATATTCATGATTTTATAATAGGTGTTCCAACGTACTTACTATAAAAAATTTATATTCATTTATTCTTCACTCACCAACTGAATTAAAAATGATGACCGAAGCTAAGACCAGAGTATGAAGGATCCTCATTTTTTCAAAATGTAGGAATAATTGATTAACGCAAAATTGTCAAATCAGCGTAACTAATGAATATTCTGACGTTTCGTTTACATATGTATACTATTCTGAGATATTTGTTCTTCCCCTTGCCGAGGATAAGTAGCGTATGTAGATAATTTTGGGATATGTTAGCGTGAAAAATTAAAACTTATATCACAAAATTTATTTAACAGAAATTCTCTCTCGCGCGCGTATATTTATTTTACCTCAATAAACTCGGATTATTTATGTTTAAAGTAAATGTATGTACTTATATTGTTTAGTTGAGAAACTCCGAAAATATAATAATGTATAAAGAGTACATGGATTGAAATATCTCTTTTACAAATATTTTTAGCAAGATTTTTACGTAATTAAAATTCGTCCACGATTTTATGTTAGATAAGGCTTTGTTCTAAAAATAATAATAATGTGTCACGCAGACTTTAAAGAGTAAAGAAATATTTTCTCAATTCTTTTCAGCAGCATTTTTTCGAAAAATGCTTCATCAAACGACGAAATGTGATCTATAAAACAATATCTTTTACATGCTTTCATTTGACTTTCTATGCGGGTATATTTATAAGAGTCAAATATTGCATTTAAAATTTTACATACTTCCACATATTCAGTCAAAATGAAACTTTACAAACATACGTATTTCTGATGACAATACAAAATTCCATCAAATTTGAGTTAAGAAAAATGTAAAAAAAACTTTATTTCAGATTTAAAAATTTGTTTTCAAATTTCATTTCATTCCGCTCCTCTAAACTCCACCAATTAATATAGAGAAATTTTTTAACAAAAAACACAAATTTTCAACAAAAGAATTGAATTATCAAACAATGAAAAGTTTTCAGCTATAAAGGATTAAATATTTCAAATAAATTGTCAAATTTGCAATAAAAAATTTTATTACCGACAAAATACAAAATTTTTTTAGTATAATATTCCACAACTTTATTGAAAGTTCCTCTTTTTTGTTGACTATTCTTCATTTTATATGAAAAACTATTACATAGAAAATTCGTTTTTTTCATTGGTAGAAAATTCATCTATTTGGTTGAAATCTAAAAAATTAGGTTCAAAATTAACTTTTTTGTTAAAAATTAATATTCCTTGGTTAAAAAATGTATGCAAGATTTCGTGGCTGCAACTTGTAATGAAAAGGATAGATATCATGATACATACATATTTTGTAATAATATTAATTATATATTTACCAATAGAATCAAGGAAAACAGCAAAAGCGAAGAATAGAATACCGGCAGTGATCTTCATTTTTTTGTTAGAGCAGATGACAGCAGTAATTATGATTCATAATTAATATATCATTTGCGCTGCGCTAAATATTTGCGTTGCAATGTACAATAGGTATTTTGAAGTCTCGTCCGTCTACCGCGAACATTGAAATATGCATTTTATTACAAAACATTTGAAAATTATTGCAAGTAAATCATTGTAAGCCTACTCGTATAGTAATTTTCCTTTCATTCTTTTCACAACAACTAGGGTATTGACGAAAGGTTGACACCTTCAGAATCATACAGAATTGACTCTTTAATGTAATTATTAGTTACGTGTAACATTATGATCCTAATTTAGACCACGGGCAATATTTCAAATTAGTTTTAACTTTTTTCAAATTAAATTATTGCTGTGGAGGATCGATGTTTACATTTACTATTCGAAAATTTTTCAAGATTGGGTGTTTAATTCCGACTGGCATTTCATCGCACTCTTCTGGGGACATTTCCTCAACAGCGCCGCTGTCCATGTTTGTTTTCACCCGTATACTATAGGCATATTTTCTTGTATATATTCCACGAAGAGATCTTTTATTACTTTCTAATAACGCCAGGATGTCACCAGTGGATGTTGTTAAAACAATTCTTTCTTCGGTCGGCAAGGGTTGAAAGTTTTTAAATCCGTGCCCGTGCAATCCAATTGTTTCATCGGCAGGAAAAATGTATCTTCGAATTTCGAATAGCCGGTGCGGATTCTTGTGGGGGATAAGCCGAATGAATCTTAGTTTTTCAGGTTCATATCCAAATAGAAGAGGAAAACGAAGCGCAACAACAGGAGACTTGGACCTTTCACGAAGACGAGGTTCAGGAAGAGGACGAGGCCTGATCGGAGCATGAAGTCTGTCAGGTGAACGAATGCTTTTTGAAGAATCAATTGTGTCGTCATTATGTGAACACTCTCCAGGAGGACCAGGTCTGACTGCAGAATTAGGTCTGGCAGGAGAAAGCGACATTTCTGAAGAATGAATATTGTTGCCGTGACGGAAACGCTCGAACTCTGAACTCAACTCTACAACGAGAAACAGAGGATTAAATTTAGGGAATTTCGCCCCGGCAAAATTCTAACAGACAAACATCAAGCTTCTTATCCTAAAATTAGGATCGCCGCAGCAAAATGACAGTTGAAATTTATAATATTTTTCGATTTTGAAAAAAAGAATTACTGTGCGAAATTTGTTCTGATTAAAATTATTCAAAAGAAAGTTAGTCGTCTTCAAATATTTCTTCAAATATAGCTGACTATGCGTTGCAAATAACATAAACAGATTATCAATATCTTCATGAAAAACAAACCAATATCTCATGCGATCAAATTTATCTAGCACATTCATCTACCAGGTATTGTTCAAATGGGGGATTTTCAAGTAGAATTCTCTTGATGTTTATTAAATGCTACTGGGATATTTTTGACCCATTAAAGGAAGTAAGGCACATATGATCAACTTCTTTTTCAGTCTATACAGACAGGTTTCAAAAATTATAGTTATGCATACCTTTTTGAAATAAAGTAGTCAGTTTTTATCTTTTTCACGTGTCCTTTCCTACAGACTTACATATTATTATATATTATTTACATATTTGTGATATAACAGGGCCGGTAAATTTTTTTCCTAGTATAGGCGCTAAGCAACTTTTCTTAATACAGGATGCACCCTCATTGCAATACTAACATACTAAAGATTACAGAAACTGCATGACGGAATTATGTCTGTACCTCGGTTTATGAACAACTCCAAAGCCTTTCTAATTATAACGAATTTGTGATAGAAGGTTTCATCATAATCGATTAGAATCGCTTGGAAACAAGCTTCCATGCAGATAGAATATTTTATATTTCAAAAGATTATTGCAAATTTTGAAATTTCTAAGTAAATGGAGTTAATTCAATAACACATTTCTTAGAAATTTTTATTTGGACTAGAGTTACCTCCATGATTCGCATGTTCGTTACTCATTCCAAAATTTGCCAGCAAGTCCCTTGTCTTGGGCTCCATACCTGATGATATTTCTGTGAAAAGACAAAAAAGATTTATGAATTTTTAATTTTGGAAATGTAATGGAAATAGTAAAATACGAATTCTATCATTCCGTTTTATTCCATAGAATTCAGTTGCAAATCTCAAAATAAATTGGGAAATCAACGTTTGTTAAGTCATTGTAAAAGATACCTAAGTTTATTTGAACGATCAAATGAGCTTACTTAAATGATGTTTGATCGCAATTATACGATGACCTCGTTCAAAATGATAACATGGCTACTTCGCACCGCGAGTCATTCCACATACTTTAGAGTGATGATAGAGAGAAAAAACTGCCTAATTTCTCTGTGTCTCATGTCTTACGTTCCATGCTCATACAGTTTAGAGTTGGTTTCCGGAAAAAAGTTCTCACACCGGGCTGAGTTATTATAATGTAGTTGGGTCGAAGGTAATCACTTTAAAAGAGTCGATTGTATAATTGCGATCGATCTTCAGTTAATTAAGTTCGTTTGTTCGTTCGATTATACCTAAGTCTCATTCTCAATGATTACATGCGTACATGTATATTCAGAGCTGGAATGATTTTCCCCTCTTTCATTCATGGCTGATTATTTATTTTTTCACTTGCAAATGTTATTAAAAAGTTATTAGGGAAAACACAAATCTACACGTGTAGTATGTAATTGGAAAAAATAAAGAAAAAAAATCTATGTTACGAAAATATTTTTCCCAGCAGAGCAGGAAATTAATTTCTTTTTGGATTTCCTAGCATTTTCGTTGATACGGTCTTAAATAGTCTGGATATTGGCCTGTTATACAAAGTGTCGAAGGTCTGAGACTTCCTCTACCACCTCGCTGCAATTCCTAAAACATTAATTTTCAATCCTCTTATAAATGCTCCCGGCGCCGATGCATGTCTGGTGCTATGTCCGGAGAATTTTTCTAGTCCGCACTTCTGTGATAATAGACTATCTTACCCAACTTTATGAGGGCTAAGGTTTGCACTTTCTATGCGGTTGCTAGTGCTAGCAATATACCAGCTTATCCGTGAGTTGTCTTGGTTTCGTGGTTTTCTTCTGTAGATTCCCTTGAATAATCTTTCAAGGTGAGGGTTTTCTGAAAATTCTGGTCCCGGAATCCACCCTATTGCCGAACTCATTGAGCTAAGGCTGCCGTAAGCTTCACCCATCTCATGCTCATCGGTCAGAAACATTATAACCACCTTGAGGTTGCTTTGAAAGTGTCCAAATTTGAATCCTCGCTGTATATATACGATTATTCAAGTGCTGAACCATATTACTTTACTGCAGTTATTGCAAGCGATGCGAGCATTGTTTCTAGCATTTTCGTAGGGAGCCCAGCTCTTGCGAAGGCATTGCGGATACTATTCCTGCCACCAGTGAAAGCTTTGATGCTAGTAGATGAGCCCTGGAATTAAAAGTTAACTATTTTTCTAAAGGTTTTACAACTATTGATTTCTCTCTCAGCAAGGACAGAAATAATGGAACCAGGGTTGTGCAGGCAACAGAGGTACAACTATCACTCGCATTTGTGATTTTTCCTTGAGGCGGAAAGGTCCATTTCTGGCTCACCAAAATTTCCTACGATGTTTTCAAATATATCTGGGCATAGTCTTCATTCCGTATCGATATTCGTTATTCATAATTCCCTATTAACCACAATATTCTCCGTAGCAATTTCGTTCAGCCCTCGTACGAGCGCACTACCCATTTTATTCACATAAGAAATTGCTGTAGAATTCTCCACTCATAATGAGGCTTCGCAATTTTGTACATGCGAAGCGAAGCTTTTCAATACAGAAGATTCTGCTAACAGTTTTAAATAGTTTATACAAAGATATTTTGCTTTCTTATTCCAAATCCCCTAGGATGTATAATCCACAAAACACGCACCCCTACCTGAGAGAGACGCGCCCAAGAAGATTTCTATTTCAAACACGTTTGCTCTTATTTTGATCTCTTCTCGATACGTCGTTGTTTCGTCCCTGTTCCCACCTGCTCTAATTTTTCCTTACCTTGATAAGGGTACCGTATGAGCATCAAAACTTTGGTAAATATTATGAATGCTTCCATATTGTGAGATGTTTTCTAGTGTACTTAAGTAATAAATGCGTTATTATATACTTATATATTTACCAATAAAATTAAGTAAAATGGCAAAAGCGAGGAATAGAGAACCGGCGGTGATCATCATTTTTTGTTCGAGTAGATGACAGTTGATGAAAGTAGCTGACAGTAGATGATACTGATTTAGCGAAAAAAGAAGTTTTCTACAGGATGTCTTCAAATAGGTATACTAGAAGGCTCTCAATGTTCCACGTGGCAAATTTATATGTGTAAACTCCCGATTTCTAAACTCCTCCTCACAAAACAAACAGTTTACGTGGTATATGGATGGCCCCGAGATAATATCTTACTCAAACTTCTAGACTGAAAAATTATATCAGCATATTATGTTGACAGTTTAAACAATGATTCGAGGAAAACAGATCTTTATTGAACGAACTTTATCTCTTCTAATGTCCTTATCATTGCACATATTTGTATGATGGATTCATGTGATGAAATTTTTCGATTTTTCCAATAATTAATAATAACTGATGATAGGCATGTGCTTTTTTTCCTGTTGGGGGTTTTCTGTAATTTTTTTGCGACAGGTCATTTCGTTTGATAAATTTTTTATTGAGTTCTTTTTTGCTGATAACTGCGTCAATCCAAGAAGATCATTTGTACATTAGGAAAGATATATATATATATCTTGGAGGACCATGAATTATTTTAAAGGATTCCACAGCCCAATAAAAAAAAAATTCTGCAACCCGAGCTGAACCAACCATAACTAAACGTTTTTGAGGTAGCTGAATCTGAATCCAAGGTGAGTTTGATCCCATCAGGTCAGGATCAAGGTTAATTGAAGGTCAAAAAGAAGAAACCCATTGGATCGGAGAAAACCTCTACTCTCAGACGTTTTTGGGGTCGCTGAATCCAAATCCGGGCTCAGTTTGACCCCATCACGTCAGGATCAAGAACAAATGAAGGTCAGAATGAGAAAAAAACATTGCATCGGCGTGAACTACTACTTTAAGACGTTTTTGGTGCCCATAAATCCTAATCTGGGGTCTATTTGACATTATCAGGTAAGGGTTAATGTTGTTCTTTTGTATGGGCATTTTTGTCAACAGAAGCGAGATTCTGTTGACCAAAGATGCTCCCGTCAACTACGGCAAACAAGTGAGGATGGCGTTTCCGAGTACGATCTCCTAGAGTAAGCACCTTGGCATTGGAGCCAAACAATTGAGTACTTTTTTGAGCGCAAGTCCATTCACGCTCACCACTTCAAGGCTTGAGGGTTCGAAGTCGATTCATGCCAAGTGACCAAGGAGATACGATCACCACTTAAGCACTGAGTATTAGCAACAGTTTCCTTCTAAGGTTGAGGAAAGGTAGTGTCAAATCATCCCCGCAATCTTCAACAGCCCGAACGTCTTGGTTATGATTAGGGTACGTAGTGTAGTATCACTGATGAGCCCAACTTCAGTTACTGAGCTAAAAACTTAATTTCTGCAGTGATACCCTAATTTCTCCACAGAAATTCAAAACCCTGCTACCATGAAGGATACTAGGAATGATGACAACTGCTTCGAAAGGAGGTGTGTATGATGATTCGCTTCTGACTCCATTGTGGTATCGAAGCCAGCGATGTCGCGCTGCCTTGCAGGGGGCCGTTTGGGTGTGAGGATGAAGCCGTAGCTTGCCTGAAAACAAGTTGACTTTATCCTCGTCAAAGTCGAAAAGCCCTCAAATTTTGACCTGGAGAGTTATGAAAGTTATCACCCCAAGAACGGTAGACTCACCTGCGATTGTTCCAGTGATCGTATCTTCTTGATCACATGGCATGAATCGACCTTTGAATCCTCTATCCTCGAAATGGTCAGCGTGAATGAACTTGCACTCAAAGGAATACTTAATGGTTTGGGTCCAACGCCAAGATGTTTCAACAGAATCTGGCTCCTGTTGTCAAAAATGCCCATACAAAAGAATAATGCTAACTCTTACCTTATAACGTCAAATAGACCCCAGATTCAGATTTAGGGGCCCCAAAAACGTCTTAAAGTAGCAGTTCACGCCGATGCAATAGTTTTTTCGCATTGTGACCTTCATTTGACCGTAATCCTGATCTGATGGGGTCAAACTGAGTCTGGATTTGGATTCAGCGACCCGAAAAACGTCTGAGAGTAGACGTTTTCTCCGATCCAGTGGTTTTCTTCATTTTGACCTTCAGTGGACCTTGATCCTGACCTGATGGGGTCGAACTGACCCCGGATTTGGTTTCAGCGACCTCAGAAACGTATAGGTACAGTGGTTTAGCTCGGGTTTCAGGATTTTTTTTTGAGCTGTGTTCATGGAATTTCTAAATATTGTAAAGATTTTAAATTATTTTAAAATATATCAAAAAGGCTCAAGATTTTACGAAAATTTTAAGAGACGTCAAAGAGTTTTGTGCGACTCTCAATTATTTTAATGTCATTTTTGAAAGATTTCTAGAAAACTTCAAATTTAAATAAAATAAAACAAAAATCTAAGGGATTTTAGGGTATTTTTAAAAAATTTGATAGGAATTAGAGGATTTTATTAAATATCTAGAAACTTTCAAAGCCTTCAAAGGATTTCCAAAAATTTTAACTTGATTTAGGATATTGTATAGGCCCTCCTATTAATTTAAAGGATTTATGGCATTTCTAAATATTTTAACGATTTTAAGATAGATTTTTACGATTTCAATGAAGCTGTTAAATTTAATTTAGTAATCTTTGATATACTTGAATAAGTTAAATAAGGGGAAATATTTTATTGATTGAATTTACTTGAACTCTGACTTGATTTTAAATTCTTTTTCCTGAAAGTTCAAATTTTGATTTTTAACTCAAATTTGGAAAAATTTTCAGATATAAGAAGTTGTTTCGAAAATGTGAAGTATGTTTTTAGAGGAAATCTTAATTTCGTCAAGAAGTGAACTCAGCATCGTTTAGCTCTTGCTGGTTTAATTAATACCCAGAACACTTTTTTCCGTGAGTCTTGGATGCCGATATGATATTCCCATGTATTTTTTCCCGCTGAAAACGAAACCGCAACCCGTTTTACCTCTATATGTCAAGATCTTGACATAACAATTTCGTGAGTGTTTCTTGTGGAACATAGTCATGGATAAGCGGGATTTTGAGGTTATGGAGTTACAGTGTTACGAGGTTAGGGGATTATGAGATTATAGGGTTATAGGGTTACCAATTTGGGGGAGGGGGGTGAATGTGGTATGGAGTAAATGATTTTACTAGCTTCAGTGAGTTTTCGGGTGTTTTTTGAGGCTATGTCAAAATCCTGACGTGTAGGGGTAAAACGGGTTGCGGATTCGGTTTCAGCGGGAAAAAATACATGGCAATATCATATTGACATCCAAGACTCAGAAATTTTTTTTTTTGTGGCCCTGTGTTATCTATTCATCGTACTTTCAAGGCATCTAGTATAAAAGTTTGATACATTAATTATAGTTAACTCAATATACAGACATAATTTAAATACAAGAATGTTTTATTATAGTTGCAAACTGATGCCTGTGATATTAAGTAGGTAAGACTGGTCCAATACTCGCCCAAGGGGCAATACATATTGATTGACATTGACTGCCTACAAGATTACATGCAGTTTCTGAATTTGTGAAACTGACACTTGCTCTGACTGCAACTTCGAGTAATCGACTGACTTCCAATGAATTATGTAAAGCAGGTTTCAGAACAGTGCCTTACTTACAGTACACATTCTTCGGAGACGATGGTTTCTCTATTGTGTTAAAGAAATCGCGTGGAACGCTATCTATCCCGAGGACTGTGTTTTTATCACAGGGACGCCTATGATGCTATCACTCCCGAGGACATCTATGAGGCGCTAAATGCTAAAGGGTTGCCCAAATGGCTTAACTTTTGTGACCTTCGTAACACTGGCTTCTTTCGAGCACTAATATGTGTCGAAGTTGTACTTGAGTGCATACTCTGATCGAGTTCTGAATTATGTTAGTCATTGGGGATTTGACCGTTTTGATGGGGGTTTCCTTTTTTATTAAAATTTGATTCATGAGGCCTGTTCTCGGACTGTTTGATTCACGATCTCTTTACGATGTTCTACTGACAAGAACATGCCAATTGTTTTATGTTTGCGACTTGTGGGCGGTATGTATTTGATGTGTTTCGATTTTCCTCATCTTTGCTGCCTGAATTTACAACTCGGGTAAAATCATGTAGAAATGTCTAGTCTGTGGTTTGAGTCGGGCCACATGGTCGTAAATCAAGTTGCATAAATGCTCTGTATGTTTTTATTATCTGCATTCAAGTATACACGCCTTACTCGCTAGTCCCGCTAGTATTTTTTGTCGTCAGTTTCATAATACGAGTAAGTTAATCACACGAATGTAGTCTTCAACTTCAAGGGAATTGTCGACCAACGGCTCTCTGTTCACGTACTTTCCGCGGAGAATATTAAAACTAGTTTAACAATTAGAGGCTATCTTTCTCAGTATTATCTCACTGACATCCTATTCGTGTCGTGATCATCTAGCCAGTACTCTTTCTCTGTTGTGATTCAAAAATGGCTTGAAACGTACACAGTTGGTTATGAGTGCAGTATCTGTGATTCGGTATCTTACTCGCAGGAAGCTTCTGGTGGTGATCAGTGTCCGGGAGACATGACTGCAAAATGTTGACAACGTTGCTTCGATGAGTAGCCGGCATATGAATCTTCCTGGTATCTGGCCAGATCATCACCAGCTTGCGGAAGAACATCAATTGCCGCCGCTTGATCGTGTGATGCGGCTTCCTTTAACTGACGTTCATTTTCGACGTTTTTCCACTTCAAATCAATCTGGCGTTCAATCTTCATTTTTCGGTCTTCTGAAATAAGTAGATTATTTTTAATGTCCTTCACACTAGCGATGAGATCTGATACTGAAACTTGCTGTATGTGAGGATGCTTTGCAGCAAACCTCATCCTGAATTGGTGTCCTTTTTCACTTTTGGTTTCATACATCGTACTTTCATAACAAAAATATACCAGTTTCTCATCCATTGTGATTCCACTTGATGATCTGCCGCGGTATTGTTGTTGAGGTACTTGTCTGCAAATTGCGAATTTATGATTTGTGAAATCTGCCTGACCATCTCGCAGCTCATGATCACCACCGTCTCGTATGGTGAACATGCCTCCTGTTCGCTACGCAGCAGCAGACGACCCTTAGAAGATTCTTAATATCTGCTAGGTAGTTAATAAGACATCCAGTCTACGTCTATGACTTTCGGCAGTGGACAGAGTTTGACCCTTCATGTTGAAGCGATCTGTGTCACAGTTAAATTCGACAATGCCTAGCAGGAAGTTTTTTCATTACGAGTTTTCTCGTATTGAAACTCATCAAGATCGTGATTATGCAGACGCTTTTTATTCAGACATTAACAATTTTTATTGAAAATACAACTTTTGAGATGGAACCGCTGAACCAAAAAGCTTTTTTCAAGCTATATTTTAGCTTGCAATATTCATCCAGAGCCGAGATAATTATTTTTCATATTTTTAACTATACTGATTACTTAGATTAGAATAGATGTTCAAACGATGTTGTTTGTCTGAGTGATATAAATTTATGAATATATATAATAATATTAAGGATGGTGATTGACATACTTCAGACAATAAAAAAGGATATCGTTGTTCGTTCCTTTATTCCTTGATAATGGTGTTAAGTTGACGTTTCGAAAACTAACGTTTTCCTCATCAGAACAATAAAAATCCAGTCAAATCCTAATTTAACATCTTCTTAAATTCAAAAAGGATCCTTTTTCTCCTCCTCCATATCTCTATAAATGTTATGAAAAACAATTTTTTGGTTCTAATTATATATTACTTTAGTAAAAAAAACAAAAATATAAAAGTGAGGTTAATAATGTCAATTGCTATATTTACCTTCTAACTCTTCTTTTTCATTTAAAACTTATTATAATTGTTGTTGCTCTTTAAATTTAGTTTAAACATGGTGAATTTAAAATGTTGTTATTAATTATTTTGTTAAAAAATTGTTGAATGTAATTCAGGAGCATAACTAGCATTGTGCTCCATTTTTTCAGAGAGAAAAAGAGAAAGGAAGAAAGAGAATCCTTAACAGAGACAGAATTATCAGTGCCGTATCAACCATTTGTATCATAAGGTACTATAGTTTCTAAATAATTCTAATAACTAAATTAAAATTAAATGAAATGAAAATTTAAGAAGATGTTAAATTAGGATTTGACTGGATTTTTATTGTTCTGATGAGGAAAACGTTAGTTTTCGAAACGTCAACTTAACACCATTATCAAGGAATAAAGGAACGAACAACGATATCCTTTTTTATTGTCTGAAGTATGTCAATCACCATCCTTAATATTATTATATATATTCATAAATTTATATCACTCAGACAAACAACATCGTTTGAACATCTATTCTAATCTAACTAATAACATGTTTTGACATAATTTGTTATAATTTTAATGATTCATGTCATCGATTTTTAGCATCTTTACTTATCTTCTATAATGTTGATGACATAAATAGTCAATTTTTATAGTCAAAATTTAAAATTCAATTGTGTTTCATGTAATTATATCATTTTTTACATAATGTTTAATTTAACTATCATAATTTTTTAACAAAGTTGTTATCTCCAAAAAGGAAGTGTATTCAAGCTTATTTATAAAGAGTAATTAAACTAATTAATTTAAGTTTTTACAGTAAAAAATAACTTGTTCTTTATAACATTATGTATCTCAACGAAATCAAAAATAATTTTCCAAATTCTTTCACAGATGTAAAAAAGTTCATCAATTTGAACAAGAGAATTAATAACTTAAAAACTAGAGAATCATTTCTTGTGAAGTGTCGTTTTCATAATGTATTACCAAAGAATATTACTAATGCTATTCAGAATGTCAGAAATTTACAATTTTTTAGTCATAGTGCAAAAAACCATGTTAATTTCATGGTAGATTCTTTAGAAAGACGTTTACTTAATGATGAAATCAAAGACTTGAATATCCATTTAGAATATTTAAATAAAAATTTTAATAATGTTAAAATAAAATTAAGAAACTCATTGCCTGATAATATATATACTAACATTTTAGAAAACCAATTAAACAGCACAATGAAAAATTTAAAAGATAAGCAAAGATTAGAGAGAAAACTTCAAAAATTAAAAATTAAAAGTAAAGTACATATACCTATTAATATAAATAAACATAAAGATACAATTAATTCTGATTCTAAAGATCCTTGGATTATAAATTACAGTAATGTTGATATTCCAGAAAAAGTTAATGATATTTTAAGGTTGGGAAAAAAATTTAGTTCTTCATTCTTAACAAACAAACGTAAAATAATTTTAGATATAGTCAAAGATATAGAGTCAAATATTGGTTTAATTGAAAATAACGAAGATCGTGATTTGTTAAGACACAGGATAATTAATACATCACATAATTATTTACAGAATAATAAAATTACTCATGTTGATCGAATCTTAGCACAGAACATTAATAAAACACAAACATTTATCAATTCTAACAAACAATTACTAATAACACATGCAGATAAAAGTAATATTACAGTTGTGCTTAAAAAGGAATCTTATGTCAGAAAAATGCATGAATTATTAAATGATAATACAACATATGAAAAATTAAATGAAAACCCTGAAAAAGAATTAAAAAATAAAACATTTAAATTGTTAAATTCTTGGCGAATCAATGGATATCTAGATGAAGATATATTACGTAAAGATATTTTAGTTCATGATACTAACATTCCTAGAATTTATGGGTTACCTAAAGTTCATAAACATAATTGTCCACTTAGACCTGTAGTTTCTTTAATAAACTCACCGACTTATAAAATGGCTAATATTTTTAATAACATTCTCAAAAAAGCTTTAATAGTACCAAAATCTCAAGTAAAAAATTCTTTTGAATTTAAAAATATAATTATTAATAAAACAATTCCACCTGATCATATTATGGCTTCGCTAGATGTTTCTTCGTTATTTACTAACGTTCCACTTGATTTAGTAATTAACAGCATTTTAAGTAGATGGATTAATATAAAAAACTATACAAATTTACCTCTTGATAAATTTGAAGAAGGAATACAATTTTTAATGGAACAAACAGTATTTAGATTCAATAACAATTTTTACAGACAAATATTTGGAACACCTATGGGTTCTCCCATTTCTCCAACCCTAGCTGATTTAGTTATGCAAGATTTAGAATCAAATGTCATAAAAAATTTAAATTTTCATTTACACACATATTTTAGATATGTTGATGATACTTTTATCATATTACCGAAAGATAAATTACTTTATGTTATAAATCAATTCAATTCTTATCATCCAAGAATTAAATTTACACATGAAATTGAAAGTAATAATTCTATTCCTTTTTTAAATGTTAAAGTTATTAAAACTGAGTCAGGTAATATCATCACAGATTGGTATCGTAAAGAAACTTATTCTGGCAGATATTTGAATTTTCTTTCTAACCATCCAATACAACATAAAATTTCTATAATAAAAAATCTTATAGATACAGCACTTAAATTATCACATGAATCATTCCACAATTCAAATATTGAATTTATCAAAAAAACTCTATTTTTAAATAATTATCCAACAGAATTTATTCAAACACATATTAATAATAAAATTAAAACAATTACAGATGTTTTATCCAACCAAACGGATATAAATATAGTTAGGAATTTAAATTTTAAACCAAAAGTATCAATTTCTTATCATGGAAAGTTATCTTTTGAAATTAAAAGGATTTTAAATGATTTCAATATTACAGCAAATTTCAGAATTGATTCAAAACTTGACAAATTTATAAAATTAGGAAAAGACTTATTAGATAATTTGCAACTTACTGATGTAGTATATAAAATTCAATGTTTGAATTGTGAAAAATGTTATGTTGGTCAAACTGGTAGATTACTTGCTACTAGAATAAAAGAACATCATGATAATTTTAGACAAAATCCAAAAAACCATAAAGTTATAGCAAAACACCAGGTTGAAACTGGACACTTAATTGATTGGAAAAATGTTATAGTTTTACATCATGAACCTAACGAATTTAAAAGATTAATAGCAGAAATGTTTTTTATTAAGAAAAATAGTAATAATTGTTTGAATATAATTTCAGATCTTAATAATTATAGTCCAATATATAATATAATATTGGATTCTTTGATTTAAAAAATTGATCAAAATTGTAATTAGTTATTAATTTAAATAAAAAGATATAAAATTAATTCTTGAAATTTTGAATTGATGAATTTTTTAATTACATTATTTACATTTTGGAATTTTTTTCTTATATTTAATTAATTATCAACAGCAGTATGTAAAAATTTATAATATTTCAAGGTTTTAATTATTGTAAAATTTATAATTCGTTCATTTAATTTTAATTTAGTTATTAGAATTATTTAGAAACTATAGTACCTTATGATACAAATGGTTGATACGGCACTGATAATTCTGTCTCTGTTAAGGATTCTCTTTCTTCCTTTCTCTTTTTCTCTCTGAAAAAATGGAGCACAATGCTAGTTATGCTCCTGAATTACATTCAACAATTTTTTAACAAAATAATTAATAACAACATTTTAAATTCACCATGTTTAAACTAAATTTAAAGAGCAACAACAATTATAATAAGTTTTAAATGAAAAAGAAGAGTTAGAAGGTAAATATAGCAATTGACATTATTAACCTCACTTTTATATTTTTGTTTTTTTTACTAAAGTAATATATAATTAGAACCAAAAAATTGTTTTTCATAACATTTATAGAGATATGGAGGAGGAGAAAAAGGATCCTTTTTGAATTTAAGAAGATGTTAAATTAGGATTTGACTGGATTTTTATTGTTCTGATGAGGAAAACGTTAGTTTTCGAAACGTCAACTTAACACCATTATCAAGGAATAAAGGAACGAACAACGATATCCTTTTTTATTGTCTGAAGTATGTCAATCACCATCCTTAATATTATTATATATATTCATAAATATACTGATTACGATAATAATTAAATTGAGTGAAAAAATTGCTATTTGTAAAGTACATGTTAAAGAATAGTGAGGAATATTTGCAAATTTCTGATACCAATTTTTACCCTTGTGGAGGACTTCAAAGTCGACGTATAGAATTCGTTAAAAATGTACCTCCCGAATGGTTTTAACATTTATATAAATTGTGCAAAGAAATATTAGATTTGAATCGAATAATGGGAAATTATTCGGGAGAACTTCCGAATGGATGCGGTATAATGTGGAATGGGAAAGGATTTAGACAAAATGAAAACTTTGTTCGGGTTAATGCAAAATCATTTTGAAATGAATGTGGACTTGTAATGGAATTATGTGGAATGAGAGGATATTTATTCGTCATGAAAACATTGTTCATAATGATATGAAAATATCCGGAATGAAGTTTTGGAACCACAGTGGTATCATTCGGAATCAAAACAAAAATATACAGAGTGGGAATCCTCAACTGTGCTGCATTTCAATCGACTCAATTTTGAAGCAGAGACAATAACATCTCGAGAGGAAAAATTGACAACCGATCAAGTGAATTATTATGTGTAAGTAGATGGATCAGTTCAATAACCATTGTGTGAAAAAATAGATGACGTTACATGTGCATCGTTTATGAATCGTTAAAAAAATCGTATCAACAATTGTTAAATTCTTGTTATAATCCCATAATGGCCGTCAATTTCTCAAACCTTTTTAAATATTTCAGTAACTTTATTCATTTAGTTCGAATTTTTTGAAACTTCAAAATATTTGAATACATCAAAATACTGAATTTTAGACTAAAAAATTGCAAACGCCTAATTTTTCCCCTTAAATAAGTGCAAATGATCAAGAAAGTGTGATTTTTCAATGAAACTCAATTTCTTAAAAAAGTGGACTTAATATCATTTAGCTTTGGCGGCTTTAATTTAGGATAGTATCATGTCCAAGTATAACGCCAGAAACTATCAACCGTACATTTGAAGGCATGTAGTAAAAATGTTTAATAGAGTCAATAAACTATTTTCGTGAATATTTGTCAGGAGTTAACTGAATAAATATACATTTTTTGAATACAAAAATGTTTTTTTATGGTTGTATACTGATGCCATTAAACCTTCACGAATCGTTCTCTATATACTTTAGCGTGGTCTTTCCTACATTCACAAATTATTTTAAGTATATCATTACAAGCCTATAATAATTTCTCTTGAAATATTTTCGTAAGGGAAAAAAAACTCTTTTTTATCTGCTTCACAAAAAACTGGTGTATTGAAGAAAGATTGACTCCTTAAGAACCATAACCAATTGACTCTATAATTTAATTATTAGTCACCTGTAACATTTTGATCCTGCTTCGCAGCGCAGACAATATTATAAAGTAGTTTTAACTTTTTCTAATTGAATTAATGATTTGGGGTATAGTTGTTTACATTCACTATTTTAAAATTCTTTGAGATTGGATGTTTATGGCCTAATGGAGTTTCATCGCATTCTTCTGGGGTCATTTCCTCAACAGCGCCGCTGTCCATGTTTATTTTCACCCGTACACCAAATGCATATTTTTTTGTATATATTCCACGAAGAATTTTATTATTATACTCTAGTACCGCCAGGACGTCCCCAGTGGATGTTGTTAAAACTATTCGTTCTTCGCTTGGCATGGGGTGGAAGTTTTTACATCCTTTTCCGTGCAAAAGAATTTTTTTATCGGGAGGAAAAGTGTATCTTCGAATTTCAAATAACCGGTGCGGATTCTTGTGGGGAATAAGCCGAATAAATCTAAATTGTTCAGGTCTGTATCCAAATACGATAGCAGAACGACGTGTGGGAGGAGGAGACCTGGACCTCACACGAGGAGGATGCTCATCAGGAGGATCAGGTCTGACTGGAGAATTAGGTATGGCAGAAATCAGAGTCCCTTCTGGAGAATGAATAGTGCCGTCATTATGTAAACGCTCTAACTCTGAGCTCAAATCTACAACAAGAAACGGAGGATTACAGTTTTTTAAATTAGACAATCGTATGTTAGTATATCATAAACAATTTGTCGCAATATTGTTTGGCAACTTTGAAGCCATTTAGGGATTTTGTTGTGGAGTTGCTTTGTAAAATGAAGCTTGTACGCGTGATCAATAGCAAATTGTGTTTCAGTATAAATGGAGTTTCTACATTGCATGATAGACAAATTCCAAGCAAAGGGAACCTAACCTCTAAATAAAAAAGACTTTTACTTGCTTTCGGAATTTTAGCACATAAAATTTTTTTATTTTTACATTATTTATATCCTCTAAGGGATATGGTTTTAAACAGATGACTAAGAAAGTGAGAAGTCGGCGACTCCACAATAAAGAGATTCGACGGTGCGTTTCATATGTATGAACAATTTTGAGTTCCAATTTTGCAGAGAAAAATGAGAAAAGGGTTTCTCGGCACACTGAAAATATTTATTCTACGCTTACAGAATTGTAATGATCATAGCCGCCCTTTCCAGATTTCATGAGCTCACCAGGTACCAGATTTCCAAGGATTTTAGTGTATTTTAGGAAATTTTAACTAATTTCTACAGAACTCTTGGGGATTATTTTACTATAAACGCCAGGAGATTATAAAAAAAACTCATTATAAGAAAATGATTGGAGGCCTTTACAAATTTTCCTATAATATTTTTTTATTAGGGTCCAGTCTGTAATAGAGACTTCTTTGCTAGGTGCTTGATGAAATAGTTATGTTTCTTTTTTTATTCTACAAAAATATCTTGTGTAGCGGTATGCTTTAAAATAGAGAATGTGTACAAAAAAGTTACTCAATGAGAGATTATTGATAGTTTAAGAATTTTAAGATAAATGTTGTTAATAATTAACACTTCTGTTATAAATTTTTATTCAAACTAGGGTTACCTTGGTGATTCGCATGTTCGCTACTCATCCCAAAATTTGCCAGAAAGTCCCTTGTTTTGGGCAGCATACCTGATGATATTCCTGTGAAAAGACAAAAAAGATTTGCGAATTAGTAATCGTGAAAATGTAATGAAAATAGTGAAATTGGGATTCGATCACATCATTAAATGTCCACATGAATTGTGAAATAAAGGCTTGCTAAGTCATTTTTAAAGATATCTAAATTCATTTATTGTGAAAGTAGTAAATAGGTTACGTCATCTCCACCACATAACGTATTTACAAGTAAATTCTTTTAAGGGAATAATAGTAGATTACATAGTAGATTACTTACACTAAAATGCCCATAAAAAATTCGAAATCGTTGTCTTGGGAGAAAGAAGTGATCGTGTTTTGGAGGGTGGTTATTTTAAAGACATATTTCGCCTTCGAAACTTGAAACTTCGGCAAAGAGAAATAAAAATAGAATTTTGTGAGGTATAAAGTTTCCATTCAAAAAAGCTATAAAATATTAACTAGGACGAGCAAGTCCTAAAATTCTTTCTGATTACCATTATTGAGTAGCAAAAAAATGATATCAATAATAATAATAATTGTATAATTTCAAAGATTTTACATAGTATTTCATATTCTTCCAAACTAATCATAATAAAAAAATAATATTAATTCATTCTTTACTTGCCAATGGAATTAAAAACAATGTCCAAGGAGCAAGAAGTGACGAGGCCTTAAAGGAGATGATGAAGAGGTTGAGAAGATGGCTGGATAAGAATAGGTTAGAGATGAATGCGGAAAAGTCCAAGGTTATGGTGTATAGGAAAGGAGGTAGAAGGGATAAGGGAGTGAAGTGGAAGGGAAAGCCCGTGCAGGAGGTAAAAGAGTTTGTGTACCTGAGCTTTTTGTTTCGGAGAAATTGGGGAGTGAATCGTCACAAAAAAGAGAGAGTGAGAAGTGCAAATGTGGTGATGAGGAAAGTATGAGGGTTGGGAAAGAAGATATTTGCAGATGATTTTGGAAGGAGAATAAAAATGTTTGACTCACTCGTGATGAGTGTGCTATTAGAAAACATTTTTGGAAGAGGGAGGAAGTGAGCTGGTGAGGGAATGTTGATGGAAGAAGGAGAGGGGAAGATAGAGGTTGAACGAGAAAGGTATTTTATAAGAATGGGCTGCAGAGGGATGAAGTGAGGAAGATGCATGAGAAGGGCAGAAAGGTTTATCAGGTGATGAAGAAGAACCGCATGGAGCGAGAGAAGGCAGAAGGGGAGAAGAGAATAAGAGGGTCAAGGTTCAATGGGAATTATGGGTGGATTATGCCAAGGGAGAGAGCGCAGTATTTGCGTGAGAAAGGAGAGAAAGGAAGTCATGGTATTACTGCATGAAAGAGGATAAAAGGGCGGTTGCATGGGTGTAGGGGGTGTTGGGTGAGCTGATGAAGAAGAGAAGGAAGGTGGGAGAGGAAATGAGAGGGGAAGATTGTAAAGAGGAGAGAAAGTAAATATAAGCAAAATTGTGAATATCGTAAATAATGAGTAGATAAGTGTTAGTTAGTAACCGCGGAGGCAGAGGTTAGCAATGCAAAGAATACAAAAGAATTTTGTAGGATTTGCAATGATTTCAATGTATTTCCTTTAATCGCCATAAAATCATGAAAAATCAATTATACGAAAATTATTACAGGCCTATACTTATTTTCTTACAATATTGTTTCATGAGGGTCCAATCCGTAGTAGAGGGGCCATCCAAAAATTTTGTAACACTTGGAATGGCCCACAAGTAATTATTAGTAGGCGTTTGCTATAATAGTTGTGTTTCTTTTTCTATTAACTATAAACATAGTATGGAACGGTGTGCTTAACAAACGAAATAGTCTAGAAAAAAATTCCTTAGGAGATTATTAATAGTTTAAAAATGTTGATATAACAATTTTGTGATAATCAACACTTTTGTTATAATTTTTGATACGAACTAGGGTTACCTTGATGACTAGCATGTTCTTTACTCATCCCAAAATTTACCAGAAAGTCCCTTGTTTGAAATAGAAAATGCTTACAGAAAAGTTGCTCCATAAAAACAAATTACGTTATGGTATACGGACATGTTTGAAAATTTGTGTTTAAAACATGAGAAAGAGGTTCCATGAATACAGAATATTCTATAGTTTGAGAGATTATTAATAGTTTAACAGTATAAAAATAAAAAGTTGTTAATAATTAACACTTCCGTTACAAATTTTTATTTAAACTAGGGTTACCTTGGTGATTCGCATGTTCGCTACTCATCCCAAAATTTGCCAGAAAGTCCCTTGTTTTGGGCAGCATACATGATGATATACCTGTTAAAAGACAACATTGATTTAGAAATTTGTAAGGTTAGAAATTTATTAAAAATAGTAAAATTAGAACACGATTATTTCATTTTATTTCATATAAATCCGTTGTGAATATCCACATAAATTGTGAAATCAACGTTTGGCAAGACATTTTAAGAGATATCTAAATTTGCTTATTGTGAAGGTTTCAACTTACTTCAGAATTACAATAAAAATTCAAAATTATTGTTTTGGGAAAAAGAAGTGACCGGATTTTATAGCGTGATTATTTAAAAAAATTAGAAACCTGCAAATTCCAGAAAAAAATTATACCATTTCTCTCTTCACTAATGTTCCTGTAGATTTGTTTCTTAATAGTATCGAAAAAGATGGTCTTATATTAAGAAAGTTACTGCCTTAACTTCAGATAATTTTAAAGAAGGAATAAAATTCCTAATGGATAACACTTTTAATTTAATAAAAAAATTTCATAGACAAACTTTTGGAACTCCCATGGGTTCTCCAATTTCTAATAATGTAGCCGATATGGTAATGCGAGATTTAGAATCTGAGATTTTTAATAAACTAGATTTTCAAATACTTGCCTACTTTAGGTATGTAGATGAGACATTTTTGATTTTTCCTAAAGACAAAATTGAAATAACTATCAAAACTTTTAACTCAATTCATAAAAGATTACAATTTACACATGAAATAGAAAATAATAATATTATTAACTTTCTTAATATTAGCATGATTAGAAATTGAAATTTAAGAATTTTAAATTAAATTAAAATCAAATTCAAAATCCTATCTAATGTCCAATACTCAAGTTGATGTATAGAAATCCTGAGAATAAAACGAGAATCCAACGATCAAATTTGGACAACCACCAAAAAATGCTCCTATTGCAATTCCTAGACACCAACAAATTTTTGTTTCTTTGGACAAAAATAAAGAAGAGGAAAGAAAAATGAAAAGGCAACCAACCAAATCCCCTTCATTCTCTTTTTTATTTCTTTCGTCTTTTTTATTTTTATTACTATCAAATCACACTATAATATTTACCAACGTTTCGGTGCTCATACAGCACCCTTATCAAGGTAAGAAAAATTAGAGCAGGTGGGAACAGCGACGAAACAACGACGCTATCTCCTCGATACCTGAGATCTAAGTGTGGGTCAAAAGGCAAATTCGTGATAAACACATCAGAAATAAGAGAAAGTCAAGATTCAAGAAACCTTATTGTTAAATGTAATTAATCATACTACAATAACTTTTGTTTAATTTATCCAAATCAGTTTTCAAATTAAAAGACAACTTATTTTGTTTTTTAATATAAAGCGTTTCCATGAATTCTCTATTTCTCTCATTACTTGCACTATGTAAAATTGCAACATTATCCTAGTCAAACTCATGATCAACATCAACAAGCCCTCTCGTATGTCTAGCAAAAACACTCTTATACCAACGTCCTAAACGAACATCAATTTTGTGTTCCTCCATCCTAGTATTAAGAAGTCTGCCAGTCTGTCCCACGTAAGTCATCTTACAGATCTTGCAAGTGATATTGTACACAACACCACCCTTCTAAAATTTATCTGAAGGATCTTTACAAAAAGTTATTGTTGAATCCATTTTAAATGGTATACAGAAAATAGTATGAGTATTAAATTTCTTCAACATAAATTCAATAGTTTTCGAAATTTGACCAAAAAAAGGAAGAACAAAAGTATTTCAAAAACTATATTCTCTCAATTCCTTCTGATTATCAGTAGATAATATGCTTTTTGTTTGTTTTTGATTTTTTGAATTCTAATTGTAATATGTTTCTCAATTAACTCTTGTCGGTAATGATTAAGAAAAAGGATATTCCTAACAATATTCAAATTCTTTTTGTGAAATGAAATGTGGGACAAACCTAGAGCTCAGTCAACAAGTTTTTGATGACTGCAATTTTGTTTTGAAAAGGATGAGCCGAAAAGAAATTTAAAATTCTACCTGAATATGTACTTTTCCTATACCAATGAGTAATAATATTACCGTCCTGACCTTTAATTACTTCTATGTCCAAAAAACTTATTTTATTAGATTTCTCGATTTCATGGGTAAATTTAGGTTTTGGATGAAAACTGTTAAAAGCATCAATGAGTGCCTGCAACTTTGCTAGAGGAACACATAATAAGGTGTCATCAACATACTGAAAGCAAAAGGGCAAAACAAAATCTACCTTCTTGAAAGCAAAGACCTCCAAATCTTCCATAAATATTTCTGCTAAAATCGGAGAAATGACTGAACCTATGGGAGTAACAAACTTTTGCCTATAAAAAGATCCATTGAATTTCAAATAAGTTGAGTTCATAACAAAAACTATCTCTTTAATAAAATCTTGTTGACGTAATCGAGAACAAGTCTTTATATTGTCCCATCTATTTAAAATTGCCTGTTTAACTAATTCAAGGGGTATACTCGGAAACATTGCAACAACATCCAAAGAAATCATTACATGGTCATCAGGAACAGTTTTTTGAATAAGAGTTTTTTGGAATTCCCAGTTATTTTTAATATTGTATTTTGAATTTGTGATGGAGTCTCTAAGTATCAAATTAAAGTTTTGTTATAAAAATTTCGTAGGAGTGTTGATGGTTGAAATAACTATTCTCAAAGGATAGACATCTTTATGAATCTTTCTGAAACCATAACATCTGGCATGAACTGTGTCTTCGGTATTTATATCAGTCCATCTTATATATTTTCCTAAAAGTCCTTTCATTCTCCAATTGTCTAGAATCTTGAAAGTGTCTCTTCTTAATTGTTTTAACGGATTTCCATTCAATAAATAAAAGTTATCACGATTGGAAAGTAAATCCTCCATATACCTAATATAATCTGATTTCTTCGTACAAACTGTATTATTGCCTTTATCAGCATTCATGCAAATTGTATCAGGGTTGTTTTTAAGGAATCCTTTCGTTATTATGCATACTTCAGAAATGTTACGATCAATACTACTAATGTGCAAACAATTCTTATCAACGAAGCTCTTGGAAAAGTGTGAATTTTGTGTATACTTGATTCAACATCTTTGACTATTTCCATCATTTGTTTCGACTTACTTTTCATCAAATGGTTACTAAAACCTTCATCCAATCTGAGAATAGCTGTACCTGAATCAGGAATTTGAATATCTGCCAAATTCACAAACCAAGGATCCCAATCTCCTTCTTCAAAGATCTTGTGTAAATTTAAATTTTGCTCTTGAAAATTAGTTTGTTGATTAATCAAAATAGAAAGTTTGTTCTTATGTTTTTATCATTGTTTGAAAATCTGCGATTAAGGAAAATCTGATGTTTTGAAAGATCAATGATTTTATCTTGTTGTAAACGTACTTCTAATTCAGTTCTAATTCTGGAAATTTTTACTTTCGAAACATTAACATGATTCGAAACAACCTTAATCAGTAAATTCAGCATTGAGAGTTAGAAATTCTTTGAATTATGTTCAAATTGTCTGTGGCAAAAATTACTGTGAAAAGCAAAATCTCGGAATTTGTTATCAAAGAAAAATATTTTATTAGGTAAAACATCATCTCTTCGACATTCAATCAAATACCTTTTCTGAAGGATACTGCCTATCAATTTTTGGTTGATATCGCACCATAATTCAACCTTTCTTCTATTGCACAATAATATACAGTTCTTTTAATACTTTTGTTCTCTCGTGTTTGGTCAAATTTCGAAAACTATTGAATTTATGTTAAGAAAATGTAATATTCATACTATTTTCCGTATATCATATGAAATTGATTCAATAATAACTTTTTGTAAAGATCCTTCAGATAAATTTGAAAAAGATGGTGTTGTTTACAAGATCACTTGCAAGATCTGTAAGATGACTCACGTAGGACAGACTTCTTAATACTAGGATGGAGGAACACAAAAGTGATGTTCGTTTAGGACGTTGTTATGAGTGTTCTTGCTAGACATACACAAGGGTTTGTTGATGTTGATCATGAGTTTGACTGGAAAAATGTTGAACTTTTACATAGTGGAAGTAATGAGAGAAAGAGAGAATTCATGGAAATGCTTTATATTGAAAAACAAAATAAGTTGTCCATTAATTTGAAAACTGATTTGGATAAATTAAACACAAGTTTTTCTAGTATGATTGATTACATATAGCAATAGGTTTCCATGAATCTTGACTTTCTCTTATTTCTGATGTGTTTATAACGGATTTGCCGTTTGATCCACACTTAGATCTCAGGTATCGAGGAGAGAGCGTCGTTGTTTCGTCTCTGTTCCCACCTGCCCTAATTTTTCTTACCTTGATAAGAGTTTTGTATGAGCACCAAAACGTTGGTAAATATTCCTTGGTTTGAGACGAATGGATTGACCTATAATATTAATACATTTTATTAAAGAGTAGGGAAGTTATGGTAATTTATATATTTTTTAAATCGATTTTTATAGTAAAAATTTTCCCATTCTCATAATTTAAAGTTGATGCAACAATAGAAAAGTTGTGTTGATTCAAGAAGAATCGATTGAATTTATGCTCATTTATAATATTTGAATCATCTGTTTCAAACAGAAAAACTTTTTTCATTGACATAATTCAAAGTTGACGCATGAATTAAAAAGATTTTATGATCATAAATTTTCAAATAGAATAATTCTGATAATTTTTGTAAAGAAATCATAAAGCTAGGAAAAAGATAGGGTGCGTCAGAACTTTTCTGTTCCTTTTCCAGCTCGAAAAATCATCCTTTTGGATACAAAATTTGATTTGTCTTATTTGTCTTTGTATTTAAAAATTTGTTTGTATTATTTTGTAATTTTGTATTTTTTGTACATTTCTATTTTTAAATTGATCAAAATGAAGACTTTGGTTTGTCTATTATTGAAAAAAATAACTAATGCTTCCTCTATTACGTGGAAAATTTTCCTTTTTTGGTATAACAGTCATCTTCTTGGTAGAAAATTCATTTATTTGGATGAAAACTCAACAATTTGGCTTAAAAGTACCTTTTTTGTTGAAAATTAATATCTCTTGTTCAAGAAGTGTATGAAATGTATTATATTTTAAATGGCGTCAAATAAAAAAATCATTTCGTTTGTTTTCTCGTGTATTTGAATGATGAATACGATATTGCATCATTATTTAACAAGAATTCTAGATCAGTCTAAAATATCTGTACCTTACACCTATATACCTATCTACCCTATACCTATATACCTATCTAGAAACTACTATTTTCCAACCGAGCAAATCACGCCTACCCCGAAAAGGAAATGGCTTAATGGTATAATAAAAAATAATAATAAATTTACCAATAGAATGAAGGAAAATGGCAAAAGCGAGGAATAGAGTACCGGCGGTGATCTTCATTTTTTTTGTTAGAGTAGATGATAGTAGATGATACTGATTTAGCGAGAAACGGATTTTTCTACAAGATGTCTCCATATACATATGTATGCTGCGAGGTTCTCAATATGCCACGTAGCCAATTTTTATTTGCGATCTCCCTATTTCTAACCTCCCCCCCCTTACAAAATAAACGGTTTACGTGGTATATGGATGAACTCTAGATACTACCTTACTCAAAATCCTAAATTAGAACATTATATCAACATATTATGTTTAGATTTTAAACAACGATTCGAGAAAAACAGATCTTTATTTGACCATCTTTATCTCTTCTAAGGTTTCGAATATTGCACGTATTTGCACAGTGAGTTCATATGATAAGGTTTTTCAAATTTCTTAATAATTAATGATCATAATTGATCAAAGGCATTTCTTTCCGCAGGGAAAAGAACAGGGCATTTCTAAATGTTGGAAAGATTCTGATCCATTTTAATAGATCACAAAGAGGCTCAAGATTTTACAAAAATTTAAAGGGATTTCAAAGAGTTTCTTGCGACTGTCAAAGATTTTGAGATCAATTTTTAAGGATTACTAGAAAACTTGAATCGAATAAGACGAAATTTCAAGATATTCTAGGGAATTTATGAAGATTTGACAGTAATTAGAGGATTTTATTAAATATCCAGGGATTTTCAAATATTTCTAAGGATTTCCAAGAATTATGCAGGACCTCCAATAATTCGAAAGGATTTACGGTATTTCCAAATATTTTAATTATTTCAAGAGAGATTTTGACGATTCCAATAAATTAAAAAAAATTCTTTTTAACATTTCCAGAGAAATTTTAGAAGCTATTGAAGATTTCAAGATGGTATACAGAATTTCACAAGATTCGGGAGACTTTGAAGTTTGTAAATATTTTGAAGAATAAAGTGCAGAAGTTTAAAGCGGTCGAATTGAAATTAATGATCTTCAAATCATAGGTAAAATTAAGGGAAATATTTGATTGATTTTATTTTACTTGAACTGTGGCTTGATTTGAAATTCTTTTTCCTCAAGGCTCATTTTTTGATTTTCAAATAAATGAAAGGAAAATTTCTAGATGTACGAAATATTTTTGAAAATGTGAGAGGATGCTTGTAGAAAGCAGCATGTCCATTAAAAAAAAAGACAGAAAACACAATATCTCTCTTAAATCGCTCAATTTTCATGATGCTACCAACGACGGCGGTCTGTTTTAAACTTCCTGCGCATATGTGTATTAAAGTTTGCACATTGCCAGTATTTTCGGATTTTTTGCACTACGGATTATCGTCCAGGGGAGTACTTTTTCAAAAAAAACATTGATTTATTTAATTGAATTTGGTTTGCGATTTAATGTCCGATAAGATAAAAACGGAAAAGAATAGAACTAGGGAAAATATTTGAATCCATTTAAATTTGATTCCATATTCAGTCTCTTGTAGGTAAAAGTTTGTTTTCAGGGAGAACTAGGAAAAATATTCTAATTTATTTAGAAAAATGATAATAAAAATATGTTTTTGGTGGCGTATCTAGAGGCAGGCCGAGAATGGGCAGATGAAAACATATGAAACTTGGGAAAAATTGCGGAATCTTTGGAGAGATTTACATATTTACACTTTTATTGCAAATCTGCCAAAGGCTGGTGACCTCATCAGTATACAACACAAAGCAACCATGACTCTTCCAGTTCCTGTTCTGTACCAACAGTCCACCTCCGTTGATCGAAGTCAGGTGGGACTTACATTGTTACTGCACTCTTCACCATACGACGACTTGGCTCAGTATTTTGGACTCACCATCTTACGACGACTAGCTAATTATTTTGGACATGATTTTTAATCCTCAAATACAGTTTTCGCCTCAAGTTGGTAGTTGGGCGTATACTTTCAACAATAAATAATACAAACAATAGAGTAGCCTCGAAATGGATTGAAACTTTGATTTGACGAAAGGCATGCATCCGGCCTGGGCAAAGGTAAAGTTTCAGGCGATGAATGGAGACTGGGTGTTTTGAATGCTACACGGGTAAATTTTGTTAAGGAAAGATAATTAGAGTTAATTTCAAATAATTATTAATTATCATAGATGCACATAAAAAATTTAGATATTTTATATGTACCAGAAATATAGAAAAAGGGATGTGACAGTAAAATAGTAGAAAATAGGAAGTTAAAGCACGGGCTCGAAGTGTGGTCAGGAGAAGATATCGAATTAGATGCTTGCCAAGGTTTTGGTCTCATAATGAATAAGAAAACAAAACTGTCTATCAAGTCGTATAAATGTGATTCTTCCAGATTCATGTGGGCTGGAATGAAGATGGGAATCAGAAGACTATTCATCATAGCGTGTTATGCACCAGAAACCTGGTGTAGAGGCGATTACAAGAGTAATGAGAGGCTCTGAATGTAAAACAGATTAAAAGGTGAACTAGAGAAACGAAACTGACGCGAATTAAGATAGAGAATTAACAAAAACCGGAAGTGGTAATAGATTTTTGGAATGAGATAAACGAACGCATAAGTAGAGCAACTTGGAAGACGCTAATACGCCACAAAAATACGCATGGACTATGCTCCGGGATATCATTGTTAGGAGCGTGACTGAAGTCTGTGGTACTTTTTAAAACAAGTGTAGAAAGGAGCCGAGAGTCAGTTAAAATTATAAAATGTGACGTGAAACTGATAAAGGATTTCCAACTTCATGAAGCAAGGGCCTTTCTCAAGAAAAAGTACAGTGATCTCGTTGACGTGAACAAAGATCCAGGCAAAAGACTGAAGATGGTCTATATACTATAGAAGTGATGCAGTAGAAGAAACGAGCCCAAAATCTAATATTCTTTTGCATCGAGGATTTACCAACATTCAACAGTCAGCCAACGCAAAATGTGAAAAAATCTTTAGATAAGGCAAATATAAACATCCCGGACTCGTGTATTGTCGACGCAAGAAGGCTTGGAAATGATCATGATTCAAGGCCGACGTTGATTACAGTGCATGAAGGCGCTGGAAATCAAAATTATTTGAACGTATTAAAGAACTCAGAGCAAATAGAATTTATGTTAACAATAATCTATCTAAAGCGCAGAGAGAAGAAACGAAAAATTTAAGGAGCCTCAAAAATAAATTAAAAGACATGAGAATCGACGCTTACCTGAAAGATCAAAAGATTGGAATAGGGTTACCTCTACCAAAAAAGATTTACTTTCTGAAAACTAATGGACACAAAAGTAGGGACGATATCAAGCTATTTATGAAGCCTGAAGACATTCTATGCATCTCAGAAGCATGGTGCACGAAAGAATCACGTACATTGTTAGCCGGAATAGTCCAAAAAGCAGCTTAATGATCTAATTTAATTACTTCAGATACAAATATTCCGTTTTGTCTGGGCATAGGGATGTTACTGTGATTACAGTTTTAGATAGGCATACTAACTATATAATTTTGCGACAGAACTTCGTCAGACAATAGATATCTTAGAAGGGAAGTGACCTATCTATTTGATACTAACTCATGTTCCTCTATACGTTGGCTCACCGCGTTCCCGATTTCTCCAATATAGACTTTGCCACAAGAGCAAGGGAATTAGGGTTGTTAAGTATAACTAAATAACAACACTCCACGTAAGGGAAGTAAATAATTCGACAAAATCTGCAATTTAAGATGTAAATTATTATTAGAACTTATGGAAAATCACGCTTTTATACTCTTAGTCAAGAGGATAAAAGCGTGATTTTCTGTAGCAACGATTCCTCTGTAAAGTGTACATATATTATGGATAAAAAAGGATTTGTCATAGATCATATTTGGAATAATCTTTACAATTTGATCTTGATTTCCGATTTCTATCTAAGCCATATTCTGATACCAGGTGATACCAATTGTCAGTGGTAATTTCACTAGAAACAAACACTATAAAAAGCATCAAACCGGGCAGTATGAGACTTATATGGAGAGAGAAGGCTAATTCGTCATTTAAGAATGTTATAATTGAAAATAGTACATAAATCGTTGAAAAAAATCATATCACCATTCGTGAAATTGTTGTTATAATCCCTCAATTGCCATCTAATGATCGGAAATGTTTTAGTGTTTTAGTATACTTTATTCATTTTGTTTGAGTTCTTTGAAATTTTAAAATATTTCAATACATCAAAGAACTAAATTTTAGGTTAGAAAATTGCGAAACCTTAATTTTTTTCACTAAAATAAGTGTGAAAGATCAAGAAGCTATGACTTTGGAAGGCATCTAATGAAAAAGGTTTTTACAAGTATAAGGAATTACGTCGGAATTCAAGTTGTAGGTTTCATTTGACAATTATTGCACCTTTTTATACGATTTTGATCCTACTGCGGATCATAGACAATATCGTGAGTTAGTTTTGACTTTCATCAAATAAAAATAATATTTTCGAGGCTAGTTGTTAACATATACTATTTCAAAATTCTTTCTGATTGAGTGTTTCTGGCCTAGTGGAGTTTCATCGCATTCATCTGAGGTCATATCCGCAACAGCGCCGCTGTACATGTTTATTTTGATCCGTATTTCATATTCATATTTTGTTGTATATATTCCACGAAGAATTCTATTATTTCTGTCTAATAACGCCAGGATGTCTCCAGTGCATGTTGTTAAAACAATTCGTTCTTCAGTAGGCATGGGTTGAAAGTTTTTAATTCCTTGTCCGCGCAATCGAATTGTTTCATCGGCAGGAAAAATGTGTGTTCGAATTTCGTATTGCCGGCGGGGATTCGTATTGGGTATAAGCCGAATAAATCTAAGTTGTTCGGGTTCGTATCCAAATATGCGAGAAGAACGACGCCCGGCAGTAGGAGACCTGGACCTGACACGAAGATGAGGCTCACCAGAAGGATCACGCCTGACTGGAGAAATACGTCTGGTAGGAGCAGAAGTCCTTTCTGGAGAATGAATAGTGTCGCCATTCTGTAAACGCTCGACCTCTGAACTTGGTTCTACAACAAGAAACAGAGGATTGCATTTTTCTTAAAGATAAAATCGCTTTAGATTTCTTAGGCTTTTAGGATTCATTTTGAAGTATTCCTATGGGTTTCGGCGATTTTAAGAGATGAACATAAAATTAAAAAAGTTAAAATTATTTTGAACGATTCAAAAGACATCTAAAGAAGATTAAAGAATTTTAAAGGATCTCTAATTATTTCAAGCAATTTAAGAGAGTTTTAAAAGATATAAGGGATTTTATAGGATCTCCAAGTATTTCAATGACTTCAGGACGTTTTAATTATCGCGGGAGTTCTGAGACTTTTAACAGATTTTAAAGACCTCAACCGATTTAAAAATATCTTAAAAGGTATGAAACGATTCCAAGAGATTCAAACGGATTTTCAACATTTTAATACAATTTTTAGCAACTTTGAAGGTATCAAGGGAGTTTGCAGATAGTAGGCGCTTGCTCAAATAGTCATGTATCTCTTCAATTCGACATAAATATCTTATGGAAAGGTATGCTTTAAAAATTTCAATAGAAAAAATGTCTATTATTTAATACTTTTCTTATAAATTTTTATTTGTACTAGGGTTACCTTGATTTTTCGCATGTTCGTTACTCATCCCAAAATTTGTTAGAAAGTCCCTTGTTTTGGGCGACATACTTGATGATGTTCCTGTGGAAGGACAAAAAAGATTTATAAATTAGCAATGTTCAAAATATAATAAAAATAGTCGAATTTGAATTCGGGTATTTCATTTTATTCCATATTTTGTTTGTGGGGAAAAAGCGACGGAATTATGCAGGATTATTATTTTAAAAACTGATTTGAGCCAATTCTGTTTTTTTTTCTTCAGTTTTTTCCCCTAGGAGATTTCTTTTCTCGAAAAAATAGAAAAATTCCAAAGTTTTGAGTTCAACGCAAAATTTTGAGAACAGCTCAACTAATGAAAATTCTGACGGTCCGTGTAGATTCTATGATATCTTTCTTTCCCCTTCCCGAGCATAAATCGCGAACGTGGATGAATTTGGGGTTAGACGGCTTGAAAAATTGTAATTAAAATCACAAAATTCATTTAATAAAAGTTTTTTTCGCATGTCTTTATTTATTTGAGCTAGATATACTTAAATTATTTATTTTTAGAATGAACGTATCTATCTATATCATTTTAAATTTTGAAAATCAGATAATACAGTAATGAATGAACAGTGAATTGATGAAAACACACATATTTTCAGCAACATTTTTATGTAATTGAAATTCATCCAAGGTTGTAAGTTAGATAAGGCTTTTGTTTGAAAAATATTAATAATGTGTCACGTAGACTTTAAAAAGTAAAGAAATATTGTATTCACTTCTTTCTTGCAGCATTTTTTCCACCAAATACTTAATCAAACGAAGAAATCTAATCTATGAAACAATATCTTTTTATCTTAGATACCTCATTCTAAGGTAAATGAAAGCCGCTTTTTTACTAACTAGTTTAATTTTAAATTAGAAAAAAATTTCGGCCAAAAATGGACTAATAATGCGTAGTTCGATTTTCCACCAACTAATGTAGATAAATTTTGAAACAAAAAGTATGAAATTTCTACCAAAGAGTTTAATTTCTAACCAAGAGAAATTTTTGAACCAAAATGAATCAAATATTTCAAACACACTGTTCAATTATCAATAGATAAGATAATTTTAAATAAATAAATAAATACATCTATTTGCTTAAAAACTCAACAATTTGGTTTCAAAATTAACTTTTTTGTTGAAAATCAATATTTTTTGGTTAAATAATGTATGCAAAGAATGTATACAAAGACAAATCAAATTTTGTATTCAAAATCATAATTTTTCGTGCTGGAAAAGGAAAGGGAAAAGTTCTGTCGCACCCTATCTCTTTTGTTCAATTATCAATAGAAAAGATAATT
>CAKNYM010049198.1:0-10244 GCA_932195095.1 Andricus curvator | reverse complement strand
TATACAAAGACAAATCAAATTTTGTATTCGAAATGATAATTTTTCGAGCTGGAAAAGGGAAGGGAAAAGTTTTGTCGCACCCTATCCCTTTCCCTGCTTTATGATTTCTTTACAAAAATTGTCAGAATTTTTCTGTTTGAAAATTTATGATCAAAAAGTCTTTTCTATTCCTGCCTCAACTTTGAATTATGTCGAAGAAAACAGTTTTCCTGTTTGAAACAGATGATTCAAATATTACAAATGAGCATAACTTCCTTAATCTTCAATAAAGTCAAAAATATGATAGATCAATTGATTTGCCTCGAATCAAGGAATCTTTTCCGTTCTTGCATCAATTTTGCATTATTTTAGTGAAAAAAGTATTGCTCTAAAAACCATGTTATTATAAGTCAATCGATTCATCTTGAATCAAGAGAACTTTTCTATTTTCGCATCAACTTTAAATTATGAGAATGAGAAATTTTCACTATAAAAATCGATTTTGAAAACATATAAGTTACCATAACTTCCCTACTCTCTAATAAAACGTATTATTATTGTAGGTCAATCGATTCGTCTCGAACCAAGAAATATTTTATGTTTTTGCATCAACTTTGAATTATGCTGATGGAAAAAGTTTTATAATAAAAAAAAGATTTTTAAAATATTATTGAGTGCTAAAAAAAATGCAATGAATATTTTTAGAAATCCTTCGGTCTGTTTCAAGATTAGTGGGACAATGGCTTAGAACATTGTATTAGACATTTTTGAATTGAGGAAGGTTTGATTAAATGAGTTTAAAAATTTTGGGAAATGTTACCATTATAAAGCTTCCTCTACGAGGAAGTAAAAAGGACTTGAGCAATAAAAACGATATTATATCATTATATACTTACCAATAGAATCAAAGAAAACGGCAAAAGCGAAGAAGAGTGTGCTGACGATGATCTTCATTTCTTTGTTAAATCAGATGACAGTTGATAAAAGTAGATGACAGTACATGATACTGATTCAGCAAAAAAAGGAATTTTCTACAAGATGTCTCCAAATATATATATATATCAGGTGGCTCTCAATATTCCACGTAGCCAATTTTCATTTGTCGAGTCCCACTTTCTGACTCCCCTTTCTCCCTCTCACAAAATAAAATAATTACGTGGCATATGAATGGCCCCTAGATATTATCGTATTAAAACTTCTAAATAAAAAAAATATATCAACATACATATTATGTTCACAGTTTAAACAGCGATTCACGAAAATCAGATCTTTATTGCTCTCACTTTATCTCTTCTAGGGTTTTAATTATCACACATATTTGTATGATGAATCTATGCGATAAGGATTTTCAAATGATTGTCGTCATTTTTTTTTGTTTGTTAGTTTGGGATGCCTAAAGGCATTATGGTTGTTACAACGTAGACGAGAGTCCAGCAGAAATTCAATTTGTTGTGGTGAAATAACTTCATTTCCAATAAAATAAATGACTTTTTTCCCAGATAGTTGTTTTTTCAAACAAATTGTCGAATTTGCAATCAAAAAGATGAATTTTCTACGAAACAGTTGGAATTTCCACTAAAAAAGATGCATTTTCAACCAAAAATGAAGTAGTTAGATTTTAAGTTAAAAAGTAATTTTCAACTAAAATGATGAATCTCAAACCAGATAAATGGATTTTCGAAGAATGAGTTGAATATTCAACTAAGAAAGATTTTTCAGTCAAGTAGGGAAAAAGATTTGAACCAAATTGTTCAATTTTCTAACCAGAAAAACAAATTTTCGGGTGTCATAAATAAAAAGTTTGAATGTTATAAAATGTGGAATAAATTAATTTGTTTATAAAAATTGTATATAGCAGTAGCAAGTATGTTGAATTGTAGAATTTTGTATAAATGAATGCATGATAAATTATTACTTTTACGTGATTCAACGACAATGCCAGTATAAATAATGCATTAAAACGCCGAAAAATGTAGCAAATGACAATTTCAGCTCAAATGATGGCTTTTTGTCATTTTCCAAACTAAAAAAATAGAGAATCTCTTTTTAAATCGTCCTTGAAAGACATATCTCAATATTATTGAATATTTAACTTTTTGGATCTGTGATTGGCCAGAGCGTCCCACAGTGGAGGCTGGTCGAACTTGATTTTCCAATCAAGTCTTGTTTAAAAACCCCGGGAGGACGGAAAGCCAAATCGGATTGGTAATATATCCATAGTCCCGTTTGATGTTATTAGGGGGTTTTAAGATTTCTTCTATTTCTCTATGTTTTCTTGAAGAAACATTGCATGTTTTTGCGATGACGGTCATTTTGTAAAATGAAATCCTGTGTCCGGTTTCGACATGATGCTCAGATAGTGCTGATTGCGTGCAATGTTTGAGCCTGACTTTACTCTCATGTTCCTCTATACGTTGGCTCATCGCTCTCCCGATTTCTCCAATATAGACTTTGCCACAAGAGCAAAGGATTTAGGGTTCTTTAGTATAACTAAATAACAACACTCCATGTTAAGAGAAGAAATCATTCGATAAGACCTGCATTCTAAGAGGTAAATTATTATTAGAACTTATGGAAAATCGTGCTTTCATCCTCTTAAATGGCAGATCATGGCAGATCAGGTCATAGATCATATTTGGAATAATATTTACAATTTAATTTTGATTTCCGATTTCTATATCAACAAACGCTATAAGAAGAATCAAACCTAAAAGCTTGCAAACAAATGAAGTCCTCTGCAGAATCCATGACTAGAATGAAAGAGGACAAGAAGAAGTATGACAAAATTTCAGAGTAAAGAAAAGCATAGATGGAAACACGGTAAACGACTTGGCCTTCTCTTCCAACCCCAGTGCATTCTGAAAAGTAAATAATATTTACAGGAAAACCAATACTTATAATGCAGGCTTTATCAAACTAGCATCTTGTCAGAGCTACACAAAATCATTACTTCCACCTTGAGTATTATAGATAACACAAAAGTATATGGTGTATTACATCCATGTCAAGATAAAGAGATGACGTTTGATGATTTATGTTCGGCAAAGGAAAAATTTTGATTTTAACATTCACATGAATTGTTCTATAAAATACTAGATTCCGAAAACTTAAGAAGGAATAGAGACTAATTTGCTCGTCTACTAAATATAAAAAGGAAGGAGAAACAATCCAGAAAATTGTAGGATCATGAGTCTTGCCAGCTGGTTGACAAAAATCTTTACCATGATATCGAATGATTTCCTACACACTTCAGGAAAGAAAGCAGTTGTATTTTATTGCACACCCATAATCTGACTATATAAATTAATTGATAGCAATTAGGATACAATCGGAATACAGTTGGAAAAATTATTATTTTCGAAAAGTTAAAAAAAGATTTGAAAATACATATATATTATTATATTATTATATCCACCAATAGAATGAAGGATAATATAGCACCAGACTGAAAAGAATCCTAATTTTTTCTAAGTGAGGAAAACTGACTTATTTATTAGTAATCATTTTGGTTAACAGTGCAAAACTAATGATTAATTTTGTGCTTCATAAAACATTATTACCTTGAGCTTGAATTTTCGTTATTCACTTTGAATTCTTATAAATTTATCCTGAATAATTTGAAAAAATTTTGAAGTTTTTACAATTCACTTGATAAGAATTAATTGATATTTTCTATTATTTTATGTTTAAAATTTGCAGTACTATGCATTCTAAACTAAAATATTTTTCATTCAATGTGTTTAAGGTTAAGGAATTAAAATGAAAGAATTTTCAAGTTCAGTTGCTAAAAAATTGTACAACATAGCCATCAAAATTGCGCATTTTAAAATTTGAATCCTGAAAAGTTTTAAAATTTCAGATTCAGTGCCGTAAAAATTTAATCTCTATGAAAAATCTGAATATTTTCAGATTTGTGAAGCTCTTGAATTAGATGCAATTATATAATTTATAAAGCATCAACTTCAAATTATTTAATTTTTAACTTTGAATTTCTAATGGTTAAACTAAAAGGATTTTGTTTCGAAAGAGGTGAAATTTAAAGATACAACTTTTAACGTTTTGGTTTCAAAATTCTTTCATTTTGAACTAATTCAGAATTTCGCTCGCTTTTGAAATCTTCCATTCAAATTTGGTTGAATTTTAAATATACATACTTGGTACCATTGTTTAAAAACCTTCGATTGAAAATTGTTTAGTTTTAAAGAATATATATCTTTAAAACTGATATAATTTAAAAATTGATGAACTTGTGAAGTACTTAAAAATTTAATTTTTCAATTTGAAAACGAACTAGTGAAAATTAGAAGATCTAGAAATTAAAATCTTCAAATCAAGTCATCAAAATTAAACATTCTAACATCATCTATTCTAACATTTTATTCTAGAAAATTGTTAAACCTGAAAATGTTGGTCTTTTTATACATAATTTGAGTTAACAAATATAAAATTTTCATCCTTTTTGCTCAGAAAAATATTCTATTCTTTAGCTTAAATTATTCTTAACAAGACTAAATGTTGAATTTTAATAATTTACTGAAGTTATGTAAGGTAATTAAGTTACTTTGAAGCATATTAGAGAGAAACAAATTTTTTTCTGCGAAAAAAATTAAAATTTTTCGACATATTTTGACATCTTTGAAGCTTGAAATTAAGTCTTAAGAAAATTAGTTTATTTTCTCGAAACGTTTCAAAATTCTTAAAAAGTTTCTTGTTTGCGAAATATTAAAAATCTTCCTTTAAAAAACAATCCCTTAAACTCATTCGTATTTTTTCTAAAATGTTCGAAGTCTTCACAAATCTACATTTAAACAAAACAAAACAAAAATAAAAAATCGCCCTATAATACTCCAGGTTCGTGTTTAACAATCTTGCAAATTTTTTCACATCTTTTTATAGATTTTCTCTAAATTAATTTTAAAATATAGAAAATCATTAAAATTGTTTGCAGTAATCTTAATCTTTTCAAAACTTCTAAAACTTCCAAATATCTTTTGAAATAATTCAGCTTTTATGAAAATTGGTACGGGCAATATACCAATATGACAACTGCCAAACAGAATTATTTTCCAAAATTGAAAAATCATTTGCCAGTAGAATTTTCTCTGTTATCAATAATCTTTCGAAATATTCAGAAATACATTTTATTATGAAATAAAATTACCTTTTCGGAAATTTTGATTTCCTATATAAATATATATAACCTACTAATATTTGGTGAAGAGTTTATGAATAGAATACTCTCGTTATTTTCAAAACATGTGTTTATAAATTAAAGAACAGAATGCGCGCCTTCATTATTAAAGAATCATTTACAATTATAATTTTCTCTTTTAGAAACAAATATTCACAATTCAAATTCCTAATTTGGAAATTGAGATTTACAAAAGTCCAGAAATTCATCATTTTTCGTTGTACCTAAACATAACTAAGAATTAGTGTTTACCTGCTCTACTAGAAAATACCCTGTGATTGAGTGGCGGGTACCTACTGGAGTTGCTTTTATTTCTTCACTGGTCAATTGAGTAACACTGCCCCTTTGCATGTTTATTTTCGCACGTTTTGCAGTACGACTATGATAAATTCCAACAAGAGAATTAGCAGTCTCCAATATAGCAAAGATGTCACCATTAGATGTTGATAGTACAATTTGTTCTTGGGTTGGCATTGGTGCATAGCGATTTGTCCCTTTTGTCACTTTAATTGGTTTATCCTTAGGAAAAGTGTATCTTCGAAGTTCAAATATCCAGTGCTGATACATGCGGGAAATAAGCCGAATGCATCTAAGTTTTTCAAGTTCACATCCAAGTCCATCAGAAGACGGAAGCCTGGTAGGAGGACGCATGGTAGGGTGAGACCTGGCTGGAGGATACCAAAGAGGAGAAAAACTGGCAGGAGGATGCCTGGCAGTAGGAGACCTGGACCTGGTTCGAAGTTGAGGCTTGGTAGGAGAAGAAGGCCTGACCAGAGAATCAGGTCTGGCAGGCTGAAGGGACCTGACAGAAGGATCAGATTCATCAGGAGAGTAAGAAGGTCCGCAACGAGGAAGAGGTGAAATTGGGTCTTCATCAGGTGAACAATCGAACTGCGAACTTGATTCTGCAAGAAGAAACAGGGGATTAACATTTTTTAAAGTAAGTTTCTAGGGGGCTGTCTAAAAGCTACTTCTATCAAGCTTATAACTTCTATGGGTATTGTATTTTTTATTTATAAAATTCGATTTTCCAGCAGTTCAAAGGTAAACCAATACGCGTTTTTCTTTTGTTTAAATAAAGATGAGAATATCATTTCCGCGGAGTTGAAAAGGATACAACGATATAAACAAAAGAAAAACGCGTAACGTAGTATATGAACGATCCCTTAGTATAAAACAGAATCCAACCATGACTATAACGACGACTGGCTCATTAGTTTAGACATGATTTGAATTTGGACATGATGGACATTTGAACATGTAACTGGGCTTATACTTTACATAATGAATAATAAAAACAATATAGTAGCCTCGGCATGGATTGTTGACGAAAGGCATACATCCGGTAAGGGTAAAGGTGAAGTTTCAGGCGCTGAATGAAGATTTATTGTTTGTAATGCTGGAGGCCATGTGAAGAACATGTGAGGTTGATGGTGGAAGAAGTGAAGTAAAACACATCTTGTGGGGCACTTTAAACGATACTATAGGTACTTGCGATCATGGGGAAAGAATCATTTTACTAGGAGATATGAATGAATGAATTGGTGTTTAACGCCAGGGTATGGATAGGGTGTTAGGTAATTTTGGGAAATTACAAGAAAATCGTAACGGAGAAAGATTGGTAGGCTGTGAAAGATATAAGAGCAATGAGGGTTTCTGAATGTAAAACTGATCTAGTTTCAAAAATGAACTCAGGTCAAGTATAGAGAAGAAAGAGAACCAAAGAGACGGAACAGAAGCGAATAAAGATTGAGAATTAACAGAAACTGGAAGTGCTAATAGATTTTCAGAATAGGATATACGAACGCATAGATAGGGCAACTTGGGAGGCGCTGAGACGCAATAAAGGTATAGAGAGCGCATTGACTATGCTGCAGGATATCATTGCCAGAAGTGTGACTGAAGTGTGTGGTTCTGAGGTTGTAGGAAGAATGTCTGGTGGTGCGTGGTGGAATGATAAAATTCATGTACGCATCCACGAAATGAAGCAAGCGTATCTATAAAGTTGAGCATTACAGGTCCAGCGATGAAAAGAGAAATAGGATTAAAAATGACTACAGAGATCAATAATTATTTCTTGAGAGTTCAACTACTCGGTCGGGGATTTTACCGATTTTTCCCATGTAACCTTTTTCATCGAAAATTGATTGATGATTCCTTTTGTCGGACTGTTTTTCATTAACGATCCTTCTGCCATGATTCTTTTAGAAGAGCAAGTCAATTCTTCAACTTCAAGGGAATTGTCGGCCAACGACTCTCTGTTCATATACTTTCCGCGCAGAATATTAAAACTAGTTGAGCAATTAGAGGCTGTCTTTTTTAGTATTATCGCACTGACATCCTATTCGTATTGTGATCATTCAGCCAATAGCCTTTCTCTGTTGTGATTTAGAAATGGCTTAAAAATTACACAGTTGTTTATGAGTGCAGTATCTGTGACTCGGTATCTTACTCACAGGAAGCTTTTGGTGGTGATCAGTGCCTGGGAGACATGACTCTGTCAAGACGATGCATTGAGTGGCACCGCCTGCTTCCACGGCGTACTTGCAGATAACGACTTTAAATATTAATGTGACCGTTTCATCATTAGTTTGAGATATATAACTGTTTGTTTTTAGATTTTAGCCTTCGAGACCAAGTTATCTGTTCACGCGGCAACATCATGCCTATTTGTTATTGCTGAGAGTTTGTCCCTGATGCTAGTGTTCCGCGCGGTCACTTTTCTAAGTATCTCTCGCTCGAGACCTTGCGATCGCGGGCCGTATTCTTTAAAATTTTATCTTTAATTTAAGTACATAAAACACTGCGAAAATCTTCACAGGTGCCCAAGATATGACAACAAATTTCTAAGCACATGTTACACATGAGGGTATGAACACATTCTTCTTGAACTTTGATCCTATTAGTACATAAATAAAGACAGGTTATACCGCAGCAATTTTACACCAATAAAAAATTTTGTATTTCACGTAAAAGTCTTGAGAAATACACAAAACCGTGTCCAAACATCGGTACTATGTATCGACACTTTTATTTACGATTTAAATAAAAGTTTGATTTACATATGAACGGATGACCGACATGATTCTTTGATTTCTCTATTGAATTTTTATATCCAATTAAGTTTGAAGAAAGTCTGATCTTGACATTAAATTTTGGTGTTGTTCAAAAGTTCCGAGGATTATTTCCTTTCGATCATCATATATAAATTTCCCAGCGTGTCTGCGTCGCGTTTCAGTCGGCGATCATTACTGCCGGCCGGCCTTGCGGCTTGAGCGACTGCTTTTGCAGTACTTACTGACCGAGCCCGGTTCTGTTCAATGCTGAGTTACCGACAGTCAATATGACTCTCGATCGGTAATGAAAATTGCTGAAATGGATCAGAGCTCAGCCGATATATGATGGATCTACATTACCAACCGAATTAAACTAGAACTGATTATTTTTCAATCAAAAAGTTGCATTTTGGACCAAAACAGATGAATTTTCTACCAAATGAGATGAATTTTCGAACTAAAAATTCGAATTTTTAACAAAAGAGATGAACATTTTTCATAACTTTCCAAAATTAAGTGATTGCGGTGCACAAATTATAGTAACTTTTAGAGAAATTGAAGTTACTTCTTTAAGTAGAACGAGTTATTTTTTTCTGTGTAACGTATCTGTAAGGAGTAAGTTCAAAAAAGAAAGTTACTTACTATACACAGCTTGTTGGCTTGCTTGGCTCGAAAAATATCGGCCTGAAGATGACTGCCACCTCTTCTTAGGAGGAAGTGCAGGAACTGAGTCGCCCTGCGAGCTTAATTCTGTAAGAACAAATAGAAACGGATGAATCTTTAATTTCAAATACTAAAACTTAACAAAACTTGCTAAAGAATTTGCAGTTTCATTCATGCAAGCCTATTTATTGTGACGTTGCAGATCGTTCAATGAACAAAAGTCAATCATGAACATAAAATAAATGGATCTCTAGCACTTCAGGGATCGCTCGATGCTCCCCGGCTCGATAAGTCGATATTTTTATAACTTGATTTAGGCTGATTTGTTTTGATTTTTATTTTCATTATATGTACCGCCTCCTCGGAATCAACATCATCGATAGATAACAAAAGGCATTGAGAAATGGTGGTTGTAAAGCTGATGCACGTACTACATGCTATAACATATTGTTACGAGAGCATGATCTTTCTTGGGTTACCGTTGAGTCTACTGATCAGTGCTGTGTATAAATCGTGTGTGGAGAGTAAGGAACACGATTTAAACTCAAACTGTTGAAGGCGAGCACTAAAATATTGTATCTGAATGTAAATCCTACAGCGATGGTAGCGTTTACAAAATCTGTCCTCCAATCATATTCGAACATCCCTTAAGCGTCCCCCTGAAAGTAACTAGGGCCACGAATAATCAGAACCACGCGTTAGGCTCAAGGCAAAAACCACGAGTGGATGCAGAGCTGATGACTCTGCAACAAAAACCCCATAAAAAAACAATGGAGTTAAAACTAAAAACCAAAAGCAGAAAGTAAATTATTTGAGAAGTCAAAAAATCGCGTATGCCTGTTCATAACGAAGAAAATGGATATTTTACTTATGATGATTGATAACATAGTTAAGAAACAAAGGATAACAATAGTAAGATTAATTTTTGGAGATCCGACTTTCACAACTTTAGAAAAAGAAACTCTTATAGAGATATTACAATACCTGTATAATTATTACCTCGAAATAGGATTCCATAAATGATTCAATGAAATCAGAGAACTAACTAAAGAAGAAAGGAAAACCATCATTAAAGAAGCTCACGTGAACCACCTTAGTGAGGAAAATACAATTAAAAAAGCAAGAAAAATTAGCGAATGGAAGAATACGGACAGAGAAATCAAAAAGTATATAAAAGCATACCCTATTTGCCAATTGCAAAAGACAAGGAGAGTCAGTAACGAAGCACAATCCAAAACACCTACTTACCCTTACGGAAAAATCGCGCTAGACGTTTTTGGTCCAAGACAGATTGTCAAGGTAAACAGTTCTAGTACCTATGAAACATGAAACAGCAGAAACTGTAATTAAAAGTA
>CAKNYM010049197.1:128499-169251 GCA_932195095.1 Andricus curvator | reverse complement strand
ATTTAGTTGGCCCAACAAAATTTGTTGGTTGTTCTAACAAAATTTTTGTTGGTGTAACCATAGAATATGGTTTTTCTATGGACAACAAAATTTTTAGTTGGCATAAGCAAATTTTTTGGTTGAATTAACAAAATTTTGGTTGGTTCATCCGTATAATATGGGTTTTATATGAAAAAACAAAATATTTAGTTGGCCCAACCAAATTTTTTGGTTGATTTAACACAATTTTTGTTGTTTCAACCATAGAATATGGTTTTTATATGAAAAAAATGTAGTTGGCCCACCCAAATTTTTTGGTTATTTTAACAAAATTTTTGTTGGTTTAACCATAGAGTATAGTTTTTATATGGGCAACAAAATATTTCGTAGACCCAACGAAATTTTTTGGTTGATTTAACAAAATTGGTTGGTAGATGGAGTATTTGGTTGATTCAACCGAAAAATTTGGTTCGGTCAATCAAATGTTTTGCTAAATCAACAAAACTTTGTTTAATTCAACCAAATTGTCATGTATATCCAAGAACGCAGCTTGTTCGTTTGAAGAAAATGCTTTTTTCTGAGTGTTGACGTACGCCTCCCACCGAGTATTGCTTCATTCAAATTTTTCTATGTTCCAACTATGAGTGGAGGTCTCACAAAATAATTAAAAATTAAACAGCAATAAGTTTTATGTAAAAATAATTTGTCCTATTCCGAGAATCGAACCCGAGCACATAACAAGCTGTTTGGCGACCGACATTTCAGCGAAGATCGGCGCCACTGTTTTCGCATGACACACTCCAAAATTCCGCATTTACACACACTATGCTTTATAGCGTCAGCTACTAAAGGATTTGGAAACTGCACACACACTCAAACATAAAAACGCACACAAACATATACATACACACTAACACATATTTCAGTCGCTCCCGAAGATAATCCCCACGAATAGAGAGCCTGGATGATCCTCACGCGCAGGGCCTCGCCTATCAGTCAGAATATATGGATGTTGTGCGAGGTTACCTATATGTGTAAAAATACATTAATATGTGCGAATGTGTGGCGGTGTAGTTACAAAAGAATGGGAGAGGAGAGAAATATAGGGCCATGGCATGGCACACAAGGTTTAGATACTAAGCGGCTCATCCCCAGGAAGCTTTACATCTCGTCCCGATTCAGCGGCGCCGCCAAATGCTGCAAACGTTTTCGAAAGATAGCCTCACATTTGGGTCGCGATTATTGCGTGATAAGCGTGTATGAGCAACGGAGAATAAAAGTCGAGAAACAACAGAAAGGAAAAATTTAAGGGAGGATATTCCATGTTCTTTTGTTTTGACCAGAGTAAGTATAATGTAAGAGGTGGACAATTGTCGATCAGGTCTATCAAAATGTCCCTTTATTAAGCTATATTCAAAACATGTTTATTATTTTTTAAAAACATTACGAAAAACGTTTTGCTTCATCCGGTAGAAAGCATCATCAGCTTCATAATAGTTTTTTTTCTGTCAGAAATATACAAAAAACAACCATCGTCTGTTACTCAAATAACTTATGTGTTTAGAGAAGTTTGGAAGATTGTATAAGATGTACAAAACATTTTACATTTAAAAAAAAAAAGGAAATGTGGTAAAAGAACCAAAAGAGGAAGCATACCTATGGATTGGAAAAGAATTTTAGAATTTTTTTATACATTATGGTGGAGTACTCAGTACTCACATACCATACCCAGTCCACATTGGGAGATAGATAAATAGTGCTATCTGTGGATTAGGGATGGCATGTGAGTACTCGACCATAATGGTATGTTCTCTTTTTTGCTTCTTTAACCATTTTTTCTGCTCTTTTTAAAAATGTAACATGTTTTGTGCATCTTATAGTGATCACCATCAGTGATTTTGTAGTTCTGAATTTTCCTTAAAGCAGACCTATTCGAGACCTTGTAAACTTCTCTAAACACATGAGTTTTTTGAGCAACAGATGATGGTTGTTTTTATATACTTCGGATAAAAAAAATTATTATGAAATTAATGATGCTTGCTATCGGACCAAGTAAAACATCTTTCATATCCTTATTTTTATGAACATATTTTGAATATAGCTCAATAAATGAGATTTCTGATAGACCAGAAGATCGAACATTTCTCCACTTCTCATATTTAAGGGTAGATGTTGCCGAATATAGAGAGGAGAAAGGAAATTTAAAAAGGATAAACAATGGCTTTTATGGGTTACCATAGACCTTATTGTAACAATTTTCATCTAGTTGATAGAGATCAGTATTAGATAAATCCGAAATAGGTTGGATATTGATAAAGGGCAGATAGGGGTTAGGGTACAAAAATGTTTTTTGCCTGTAACTATCTTAGGCTACGTGATTACAATATCATATTGTTTTTTTTGAGGTTACCCTAATATGAGCCGTTCTCTAGAAACACCACGTAAGTCGACTTAGGTTGTGGCACAAAATTGCCAAAAAAACTTTTCAAAATGTCTTTTTACAAACCAAAAAAAATATTTCATGACCTTACTGTAGCATTTTCAATCTGGCTGATTGAGATTAGTATTAGATAAATCTGAAATAGATTGGATATTAATAAAGGGCAGATAGGGCTACAAAAATAGGATACAAAAATGGTTTTTATGCCTGTAACTATCTTAGGCTACGTGATTACAATATTATGTTATAGATTTTTTTTGTATATAATATATTTTTTTTAGATTATCCCAATATGAGTCATTCTCTAGAAAAACCACCTATAAGTTGACTTAGGTTTTGGCACAAAACCACCGAATAAACTTTTCAAAATATCTTTTTACAAACCAAATAGGATATGTTCTGGTTTTCAAACAGTTCGCACAATTTAAAACATGAAGTTTTTGGTTTGTAAAAACACATTTCGAAAATTTTCTTGGCAATTTCGTACCAAAACCTTACCTTAACAAAAATGTTTGATTTATTTTGTTTTTGTTCTCGCTTAAAAAAGATTTTTCGCTAAAGACCAGTTTTTATACACATGGTTTGAAATCGATCAGATGTTTCGGTTCAAGGTTGAAACTCGCGCTTAGGCTTAACCCATTGTTCTCAGGGGCTTACTGGCTAAGCCTCCGATTTAGAACAAGCTAGACGTTTAAGCTCGATTAAAAAAAATGGACCTAAAACGGCCATTTGCTTTCAAAAGACTAAAAATTATTTTGTTTTTTGATGCAATGTTGCACTTCCATTTATCCTTTTTACTAATTGTCCCTTTTAAAACCCCATGATTTTTCTTTCGTGTACGATTTTGAACGTTTCTAATTTTTAAATGATTTATTTCAGAATGTTCATTTTTTTATGTTGGTCATTTAGAATTTTTCAAATCATGAATATGAAGGTTTAGGATGTATGTGAAATTTTTTAAATTTCAAATCTGTTAATTTTTAAGATTGCTAATGCGTCAATGAAGTCAACTTTGAAAAGCATAATCGGCAACTAAAAACGCGAATTTTTAATAATTTTAAATTTAAAAACTATGATTTGATTAACTTTAATGATAATATCAAATGTGTGTCATTATAAATCGAAACAAATTAACAAAAATTAAAATGCAATCAACTATCACGATATGTATTAAAAAAATGATATCTTTAAAGTTGTAATACTTCTATTTTATTTTGCTTTATTGTTAATTCTGAAAATGTAAAATTGTTTAATTCCCGTAAATGCAAGATTAACATTTTGGAAATTTAAACCTTTTGATAAAATTATCATTTTGAATGTAAAGGTTTGAAAATTTGATCATTTTTCCCCTACTGAAAATCATTCAATTGGTATTTCTTTAATTTTTAATCGTTGGAATTCAAAAAGTTTTATTTTTTCGTGACTTCGTGTACCGAAATTACGGTTAAAAATTGAACAATTTAAACATTTGCAACAATGCAAAACGGTTGAATGGAAAAATTAACAAATTGTGTGAATATGACTTTTAGTGGATGTTTTCAGTTTGTTTATCTATTAATAAAGATTACAATTTTAGTAAGATTTCGAGAAAAAAAATTTAGAAGTTTCTGAAGAAATTTGAAAGGTTTTTCAAGGTTTTCAAAGTTTTTTTTTCATTTTTTTTAAGATTTCCTGATTATTTTGAAATGATTTTTTATTCTGAAAAATTAATTTTCAAAGGAAATTTAAAAACGTTTCAAAAGATTTATGAAAATTAGGCCAAAAAATCTCGGAAGATTTTAAAGCAATTTTTTTACTTTTTAAAGATGTTTCTGAATTTCGAGTCAGTTTAAAAGATATTCAGGAATATAAAAAGTTTTGAACAGATACAAAATATTTTTAATTTTGAAAAAATGTCAGAAAATGTATTAAATATTTTTAAATTCCTTCCAAACTTCTGAAAGTTTTAAATATCTTTTGAACTGACTCAAATTTTTCTTAATATTTTGTAATACCCTGTAAAAGAAAAACAGTTTCTTTAAAATTTTCTAGATTCTTTTTCGACACATCTGAAATCTTCAAAAATCTTTTTGATTTTTCTTAACAATCTAAGAAAAAGTGTATTCATATAATTTAAAAATGAAACTGATGATACTTATTTCCTTGATCTTAGATCTCGTAATCTACTTTTAGCTCGAATTAAAATTTTTTTTTCGATTAATGATGCTAGTTTCAAATAAAAAATGAGTATCTTTAAACTCTTCAGGTTTAATAAATTAAATCAATTTAATTCTCTTAAGTTTAGAACACTAAAATTTTCATGTAACATCTTCATAAATTTAATAATTAAAAAAAATTAAAATAATAGGGTAGAGGGAGGAGTCAAAAAAATTATTTTTCGAAATCTGAGGTATCCAATCAGGATAACCTGTGACTTAAAAAAACTTTAGATATCACTTTTGACTAATTTATTGGTTCAAAAATTATTACAAATTTCTTATCTGTTCAGTTTTCGATGAAAAATAATAATATAAAATTATATTTAAAAAAATAATTCTTGATCAAGCTAGATTTTTTGTTTAATAATAAGAAAATGAGGGGTTTTTTCGTATTTGGTTTATGCGATACTCACATATTTACAGTTTTCAAAAAAGTATTATTTATACAATTAGTTTTTTTCGGATGCAAAATTCTTACTTAATTCTTAGGCCATTTAAAAATAGTAACAAAATGTAAAATTAGCATAATTAAAAGTTGTACTCTTTTTAATTTAAAAAAGTAAAGATAAGTTTTAAACCAGATTCCTTTTATAGTTTCATAGTTTCGATCGGGTGTCCGTCCTTCCGTCGTACTTTTTTCCAAGGAGGGGAAGTAGGGAAAGTGAGGAAAGGGGCAATAGGTGATGTAAGGAAATTAGAGGAAGGCTAATAAGGAAAATGAGGGGGGAGTAGGGATAGTGAGTGGGAATGAGGTTTAAGGGGGAATTAGGGAGGGGGAGTAGGGGAAATTATTATAAATGAGGGCGAGGAGGGGAGGGGAATTGATGATACTGAGGGGAATTGAGGATAGGGAGGGGAATTGAGGGCCAGGGAAGGGAAGTATTAGCTAAGGAAGCGAGGAGAGGCGAAAGTAGAGGAAGAAGTTAGGGAAGGGGGATGGTTAAGTAATAGAAGAGGGAATGAAGGGTAGTGAGAGGAAATTAGGGAGGGGGACCAGGGAAAATTAGTAGAAATAAGGGTGTGTAGGGGAGGGTAATAGAAGGCTAGGGAAGGGAATTTAGCGGAAGGGAAGTGTTAGCAAAGGAAACGAAGAGAGAGGAAAGTAGAGGAGGAAGAAATCGGGAAGGGGTGAGGGTGAAGTGAGGGGAGTGGAAGTAAGGGAAGTAGGGGAAGTAAGGGAAAGTAGGAGAAGCGGGAGAGGGAAAGTATGGAAGGGGGAGGTATGAACGACTTATTTACGTCCTAATAGGCTACGAAATCCTTTTTTTTTGGCGCGCAACACCTAATTTGATTAATTTTTATCAAATTGGTTTGAAATTTCGCGGTGGAAGCTCATAAAGCCTGTTGCATTTGATGCCACGTGGGAGCAGGAAAGCTTTACGAGAAAAGTTATAGAGTTGAGAACGAAGGAGGACGAAATTGATCGAAACAACCCGAAGATTGATCCCTCGGGATCGGCTGAGATGATTCTCGCGTTATCCTCGAGACGACTTTTGGGATAAGGAGCGGATAGAGCAATCAGGATTTCAGGACGAGAGACGACTCGTCCCGCGGGATACAACGGCATGGTTCTTGAGGATTTCCAAACTCCCAGCTTCTCATGCTTCTATAGAGTGCTTCTATAGCCTTATCCTGGTTGGGATTTGCTCCGCTGTCCTTGACACTTTATCCTGTTTTCCTGATGTTTAAGGGTCAACGAGTTCCCTTTTTTTTATACCTCTGCTTTTTATATTCCAGATAGGCGTTAATTTATATTTCCGGTGATGTTGATCTTTATGGGGGACTATAAATGGGGTCTCTGAATGGAAAAGGAATGAACATTTTTTATTTGCTTTTGGATCCTGTCTAAAAATGTGGTAAAACGATATCTTGCATGTATTTTTGTCGAAAACCTGATTTTTGCGACACTGCGTTCATCTTTTAGTGGCTGTTTTCAGTTTGTTTATTTATTTATAAAGATTACGAATTTTCTGTACCATCTGTTTTGTAAATTAAAGTTTCCAGATAAAAAATTTTATTTCATAATAACATTTATTTCCAAATGTTTTTAAACATTATTGATCAAAGAGAAAATTTCGATTGGTTATAATTTTTTTAATATTGGGAAATAATTCTGTTCTTAACAATTTCTAAGAAAATGGAATTATTTCAAAAGATATTTAGAAGATTTAATATTTATGAAAAGATTCAAAAGTCATTTAAAACTAGTGAACATTTCAACAAACTTTAAATAAAACATAGATTTTTGGAAATGTTAAAAAAAAACTTTCATAATAATTTTGAAACTTTTCAAGAAAATAATTTTTTCAGATTCCTGGGAACGTTTCAAAAGATTTCAAATTATTTTCCAAAATTTCGAATAAAATGTAGAAAATTTTAAAGCAAAATTTTTCAGTTTTACAAGATTACAAAATTTAAAAAAAAAATTCAAGTAAGTTTATGAGATATTTTGAAGTTTTAAAAAGATACAAAAATAGTTTAAAAATTAAAGAGATTTTAAACAATTTCAAAAAGTATAGCTTTTTGTAAATAAAAAAAAAGTTTTTGAAAGATTTCAAGAGAATGAATTTCTTTTAAAGATTTCTGGGAAAATTTCAAAAGATTTCAAATGATTTTCCAAAATTTCGAATAAAATGTAGAAGATTTTAAAGCAAAATTTTGCAATTTTGCAAGATTACAAAATTTTAGAAAAAATTCAAGTAAGTTTATGAGAGAAAGTTTTAAAAAGATACAAAAATAGTTTGAAACTTAGGATTTTTTTTAAATTTCGAACAAAGTATAGCTTCTTTGAAAATTTGAAAAAAAAAACTTTTTTAAAGACTTTTTGAAAGGTTTCATGAAAATAATTTTTTTTCACATTTCTGGGAAAATTTGAAACGATTTTATTTCTTGAAAAATTAATTTGAAGAGAAAATTGAAAAAGATTTCAAATTTTTTTCCACAGTCTTAAAAATAATGTGTTTTTAAATCAAAATTTTTTAATTACCACAATTACAAATTTGTAGAAAGAATGCAAGTAAGTTTAAGAGATATTTAAAATTTTTAAAAGATACAAAAATAGTTTAAAAATTGACGAGATTTCAAACAATTTCAAAAAGTATAGCTTTTTGGAAATTAAAAAAAGAACAATTTTTGAACGGTTGCAAGAGAATAAATTTTTGTTAAAGATTCCTGGAAAATTTTTAAATGATTTTTATTGTTAAAAAATTAATTTGAAGAGAAAATTAAAAAATCTTTCTGAAGATTTCAAATGATTTCCCAAAGTTTCGAAAAAACGTAGAAAATTTAAAAACAAAATTTTTCAATTTTACAAGATTACAAAATTGTGGTAGATTCAAGTAAGTTTAGGAGATATTCGAAAGTTTTAATAAGACACAAAAATAGCTTAAAACTTGGAAAGATTTCAAAAAATTTCGAACAAAGTATAGATTTTTCGAAATTTCGAAAAAAAAATAAAAAATTTTAAAAGACTTTTTGAAAGGTTTTATGAAAATAATTTTTTTGACATTTCTGGAAAAATTTCAAAGGGTTTTGTTTGCTGAAAAATTAATTTTAAGAGAAAATTAAAAAAGATTTTAAAAGATTCCAAATGATTTCCCAAAGTTTTCAAAGAAATGTAGATTTTAAAGCAAAGTTTTTCAGTTTAGCACAATTACAAAATTGTAGAAAAAATTCAAGGAAGTTTAAGAGATATGTTTAAGTTTTGAAAAGATACAAACATAGTTTAAAACTTAAAAAGATTGCAAAAAATTTTAAACAAAATGTAAATTTTTGAAGATTTAGAATAAAAACTTTGAAGTTTTGTAAAACTGTTCAAAGGTTTTAACAAAATAAACAACTTTTCTCTAAATTCCTGGAAAAATTTTTTATTTTATTTCTTTCCAAATTTTTCAATGTAGACATTTTCAACTTCTCTTTCTCTTTTGTGATATCTTGCATCGTTTATAAAAAAAATTGAAAATTTCATTTTCAGCAAAAGAAAATTCTCTCGACCACAAAAATGGTTTATTCCGTAAAAAACTTGTAGGATACCTTCCTAATATTAGTAGAAGTTTTTTTAAGTATTGCAAAAAATAAAAAAGGTGGGCTTTCCAAAAAATCTTCTTTATTTTTTTTCTTCGAATTTTAAAAATGTGAAAAGAAGATTTTCTTGGAAACCCCACCTTTGGTCATTTTTTAGAATAATTTTTAATAGTTTCTGCTCATATAAGGAAGGCATTCTATCAACTTTAAAAGAGAAAGAAGTATTTTTTGTAGAAATTTTCCAGTTATGCAAAGGGTTTTTTTGTATTTTCTTGGTATCTTTTATTGTTTCAGAGAAAAAGGTCAAAATTGAATTTTATTTTAAAAAATTCGTCTGGCATTCGAGGCTACTAATCCTGGTTTTTAAATCTGCAAATATCGAGAAGACACTTTATTTGCAGCTCTTCTGCGCAATTTTATAGATTTAAATGACGTCATTCTTTTTTAACAAGCAGATCATTATAAACTTTTACAAACGCACTTACGTAATTTTAACGGTTCATGCTCATCCTATCTTAAATCTTTAGTAATTTAAAGGTTTTCTGCTTTATTCGTTTTTTGTTATCTAGTGATTAGTATTCGTTTTTTAAATGAAGTATTGCCGCTGTGATTGTAAAATAAAATTATGATCCCTATTTTCTTATTTATAAGTTGTACCTTTTCAGTCTACAAATTAAAAAAAATAAATAAAAATCGGCTATTGCACAGTTTGACCACAATATTTTTTTATTTTATACAACAATTTGGAGATTGCTTGCGAATTGTTAAAAAATTATAAACATTTTTTTTCAAAATGCAATTTTTTCCGAACGAGCGTAGGTATTCAAGATTTTAGTCTCCTATTCAAAGTAAGAATTCTTGTTCTTCCAATTGATCTCCAAAAATTTTGAAAAATTCTGAAAATGTCCAAATGGCGGCTAATTTTCTAAAATTGTTGAAAGTAGTGGATTTTCTCAGAAACCCCACTTTCAACATTTTTTTTTAATATATGGTATGGTAATATTTACTACATATCTCTTGAGTTTGGTTTTTGGTAAACTATTGCTTCACATCCAAAAAATTATTTTTCGGAAATCGAATTTTCGCATTTTTCTGTGAGCTACGCCATTTTTGAGGGCGGGAAAATATATTTTTTAAATATAATTCTTTATTTTTGCTCGAAAATGATGCAAGATATCGCAAAAGAGCAATTGGTATTTTTTTCTAAATTTTTTTTAGATATTTGAACTTTTATCGGAACTCAAGAGATATATTGAAAGAGCAAGAATCATCGCGGCAAACAAAAAATCCTAAATATATACGTTAGTTCGAAAAATATTGAAGTTTGAAGAAAAAAATGTATATAATATAATTTTACAAATTAATTTTTTTTTTTTAATTTCTGAGTATTGGGTAAGACATTTAAAAATATTTTATAAACTTTCAGAAATTTTTCAAATTTTCAAAATATTTGTAATCTTTTCAAAAATTCCACCTCAAGCACTCTACGAAGAAAATTTTTAAACTCTTATTGATTACACTTTCTTTGCGGTATTAAAAACAAATTAAAGATTTTTTTTCAAATTCCTCACTACCGACTCTCGGTTTAGTACTGCTGGCCCGCGCAGTTTCTCAGCTCACGGGTCGAGAGACGGTTGCGACTCTCGCCTTGGAAGGGCCGCAGTGCGCGAGTACTCAGTCGAGTATATTGCGCAATATTATGCATTCCGAATGGAAACAGTTCAGGCGGCCCTGACTGTTTACGATTCAATACTTCCGATTTTTCCAAAATTGTTCTTGCCGGCAACCCCCGATACTGAGGTTAAACCGAGAGTCGGGTGTATTGGGCAAGTTGATTAAGAATGTTGAGATTTTTAATTTGAGAAAAAAATTGGTTTCATGTCAAAAATATAAAGAAATTTTAATTGACTCGAATTATTCCTAAAATTATGAAAAATCTTTGAAAATTAAAACAATTGTCCATAAATCTTCCAATTTTTTTCGACACTTGTAGCAATATTTTAAAATGTTATAAAAACTTTCTACATTTTCTTTAAAAATTAATTTTTCAAAATAAAAAGACATTAACAATTTTCCCAGGAATCTCAAGAAAAGTTTATCGTTTTCTTGAAGCCTTTTAAACTTCTTGAAAGGCTTCGAACATTTTTTAGAAATCTTAAAAAAAATCTTCAAATCTTCCATATTTTGTTTTGACAATTTCGAAAATCTTTCAAGATGTTTTAAAGTTTTTTTTCAATATTATCTTCAAATTAACTTTTCAAAATAAAAAGTCAGTTTAAATTCATTTTGAATCTTCTTAAATCTTCTAAATGTCTCTAACTGTTGAAATTCATCGAGTTTTTGATAAAACTTTGTCAGATTGCTAATTGAAAAATTTGGCTTTAAAATCGTCGATATTTTTTCTCGAAATTCTAAGAAATAATTTTAAAGGTTCCGAAAATATTACTTTTTAATTTTTGGTTGACAATTTATCCTTTTCAGTTGAAAATTCATGTAGGTGAAAATTCGTCTTTTTTGATAGCAATTAATCTTTTTGGTTGAAAATTCAACTCAAAATAAAAATTCAAAATGAAAAGTCATTAAAAACATTCCCAGGAATCTCAAGAAAGTTTTTTATTTTCTTGAAGCCTTTCATACTTCATAAAAAGCTTCGAAATTCTTTTTGAAATCTTCAAAAATTTACATTTTGTTTCAAATTTTTGGAAATCTTTCCAAACTTCAAATAATTTTTCAACCATCTTCAAATCTTTCAAACCTTCTAAATATTTTTTGAAATTCTTCGAATTTTTCCAAAAATTTTCTTGAAATTCTGAAAAATTGAAAAACTTGCCTTCAAATCTTCCAGATTCTGTTTTGAGAATTTTCGGAATTTGTTGGAATGTTTTAAATTCTTTTTAAATATTCTCTTCAAATTAATTTTTCAAAATGAAAAATCATTTTAAATTTTCCCATGAATTTTAGGAAAAATTTTTTATTATCGTGAAACCTTTTAAAATCCTTTAGATGCTTCAAAATCATTATTTCCAAATATTCAAAAAGGTACATTTTTAAAAACATTTTTGAAATGTTTTCAACTTTTTAATTAATTTTGAAACTTTTTAAAACTTCTTAATGTCTTTCAATATTACTCAAATTTTTTATAAACCCTTGTGATTTCGTTCATTGAAAAATTTTGATTTAAAATCGTCCACATTTTTTTTCTCGAAATTTTAGGAAATAATTAAAATTTTTTTAAAATATTCGTCAATTTTCTCTTCAAATTGATTTTTCAAAATAAAAAGCAGTTTAAATTTTCCCAGGAATTTTAGGAAGTATTTTTAACCATCGCTAAACCTTTCAAAAAGCCTAAGAAGTTTTAACATTTTTATTTCCAAATTTTCAAAAAAATTCTGGAATTCTGAACCAAAACAGATTAATTTTCAAACCAAAAAGACGAATTTTCAACTGAATAGTTCAATTTTTAACCAAAAAAAGTTTTTCAGCCAATAAAGAAAAAAAATCTCATCCAAATTATATTATGAGGGGACAAAATGGTTGTGAATACAAAATAAGAATTTCGATAAATATTTCTTCTTTAGTTTTTTTTGTTCGTTTGTTTGTAAATTTATAGAAATATAATTTTCTTAAGATTTTTGAGAAAAATTAGTAAGATATTTGAAGATTTCAGAAATATCGAAAAAGTATATTTTTTTTTCATTTTACAGAATTTTTCAAAATTTTAAGAAAAATTCGAGTGACACATTCGAGTGAAATTGAAAAAGATGGCTTCAAATTTTCCATGTTCTGTTCTGACAATTTTTGAAACTTTTTGAAATGTTTTTAAGACTTTTTGAATATTGTTTTGAAATATAAATTTTTCAAAATAAAAAACATCAGTTTAAATTATTCCATGAATTTTAAGAAATCTTTTTTATTATCGTGAAACTCTAGCTTGAAAATTTGTATTTACAAATATTCAAAACTGTACATTTTTCAAGTTTAAAAAAATCTTGTTGAGTTCTAAATTAATTTTGAATCTTTTAAAAACTCCTAAACATCTCTTAAACTTACTCAAATTTTGTATAAAACTTTATAATCTTGCTAATTGAACATTTTTTATTTAGAATCGTCCACATTCTTTTTCGAAATTTTAGGAAATAATTAAAATTTTTTTGAAATATTTGTCAATTTTCTCTTAAAATTTATGTTTAAAAATAAAAAGTCAGTTTATGTTTTGCCAGGAATTTTAAGAAATGTTTATTTCAAAATATTCAAAAATGTGCGTTTTTTCTAACTTTTTAAAAATGTTTTCAAGTTTTTAATTAATATTGAATCTTTTTAAAACCTATAAAGGTTTATTAAACTTGATCGGATTTTTTATAAATCTTTGTAATCTTGTTAATAGAAAAATTTGCCTTTAAAATCGTCTATATTCTTTTTCGAAATTTTAAGAAATAATTAAAAATGTTTTGAAATCTTTGTCAATTTTCTCTTAAATTGAAAAAAATAAATAAAAATCAGTTAAAAATTCCCCAGGAATAAATTTTTTTTTATTATATTGAAACCTTTTAAAATTCTTAAAAAGCTTCTTCATTTTTGAAATCTTCAAAAATCTACAAATTACATTTTGTATATCAAAATGCTGAACACCTTTCTTACATTGATTATTATTATTGAATATATTATTTGATAACCTTAAATTTCTCATAAACCTGAAGTTTGCAGACTTTTTTTATTTTGAACGGGAAAAAGGAACGACAGCTTCATCCAATCATGAACACGGGTTTCCCGACAACAATAATTTCCAAATTGTTTCGAGTTATTTCGAGATGGTTCGAGAAATAATCGAAAATGGCGCCATGCGCTTTTTAATATAGGACAAGTAACAAAAGCGCGCTACGCGCGCGTACGAATGTATACTATTTCGATTATGAAAACAGATTGACATTTAACATTTTCACAAAATTCCGCAATTAAAAAATATCGAATAACATTAAAATAAGTTGAAAAACCCATTTATTTAAAAAGTTTTAAAGAAAATCGGCACATTCTTTTCCGATTTTTCAATGAATTAGTAGAGAAAAACAGGGATTTTTCAGATAACTACTTGAAACTTACGAAAATCTCTCAGGCCTCTGAATACCTCTGAATAAAATTTTAATTTTTAACATTTAAACTATTCACGTAAATAACATACTTGCAGAGTGTATAAACTTTACAGGTTAATTTAAATATTAAAAGCGTAGATTAAAATTTTAATCGACTTTATACAGACATAAATGATATTTCAACCAAAAAAGATTTTAATTTCAAATAATAAAACAGTTGAATTTATCCTAATGACGGGGAATTGTTAACAAAATATCTGAATCCTAAACCAAAAAAAAATTTAATTTTACCAGTTACATTTTTTAACAAAAAATACGACTTTTTAACAAAATAATGAAATTCTCAACAAAAGCAGATAAATTTTCAAACCCGAAAGACGAATTTACAACCAAATAGTTCAATCTTGGACCAAAGAAAGTTTCTCAGTCAAGAAAGAAAAAAAATTCACATAAATTGTAATTTGAGAGGATAAATAAATTTATTTTTAAGGTTAAGTAAATATACAGTTTCCCTAAGATTTTCAAGAAAATTAAATTTTTTTTAAGATTCCAGATATGCCAAAAAAACATACTTTTTTTATTTTTAAATTTTGTAAAATTTTAGGAAAAATTCGAGTCAGTTTAAAAGATATTTAGGACTTTTAGAAGTTTGGAAGATAAATATATTTTAAAGTGACTCGAACTATTCCAAAAATTTTTTTAAATATCTCAAAATTGAAAAAATTGGCCCTAAATCTTCCAGGTATTTTCGAAATTTGTAGAAATCGTTTGAAATGTTTTGATACCTTTTTAATTTTTCTTTAAATAGTAATTTATCAAAATAAAAATTCATTAAAAGTTTTCCTAGAAATATCAAGAAAAGTTTTTTTCATTTCCTTGAAGCCTTTAAAACTTCTTGAAAAGCTTCGAAATCTTCCTAAATTTACTTTTTTATTAATTTAATTAATGTAATTGATTACTTTATTCGAGTTTTTCCACATTTTTTCTTAAAATTTTCAAAAATTTACAAAATTACAAAGTTACATTGTCAACCAAAGAGATGAATTTTTAACTATAATGATGAATCTTTAATAAAAAAAATGAATTTTTAACAAAATAGTTGAATCCTGAACTAAAAAAAATTAATTATCAATCAGTTGCATTTTTAGCCAAGAAAGACGAATTTTCAACAAAACAGTGGAATTCTCAACCAAGACAGATGAATTTTCAAACCAAAAGGACGAATGTTCAACCGAATAGTTGAATTTTTAACTAACAAAACGTTTTTCAGTCAAGAAAAAAAAATTTACCCAAATTATAATTTGAGGGGATAAATAGTTTTTAATACAAACTACAAATTTCGAACAAATATTTCTTTTTTAGGTTTATTTGTTCATTTATTTTTAAGGTTATAGAAATATAATTTTCTAGAGATTCTTGAAGGAAATTCAAAAAGATTTCTGAAGATTTCAGGTATGTCGAAAAAGTATAATTTTTTATTTTCCAGGATTTTGCAAAATTTTAATAAAAATTCGAGTCAGTTTAAAAGATATTTAGGACTTTTAGAAGTTTTGAAAATAAATGTCTTTCAAACTGACTTGAATAATTCCTAAAATTTTGGAAAAACTTTGAAAATTAAAAAAAATCGCCCTTAAATCTTCCAGATTTTCTTTCCCATTATAGAGATCTTTCGAAATGTTGTGAAACATATTTAAATTTTCTTTAAAAATTAATTTCTCAAAATAAAGATATTAAAAATTTTTCCAGGAATCTCAAAAAAATTTTTTTTTTCTTCACCTTCCAAATATCTGACAAAATTATTTGAATTTTTCTAAAAAAAAAATGTCTTAAAATTCTGAAAAATAGAGAACATTGTTTTCAAATCTTCCAGATTCTGTTTTGACAATTTTGGAAATATTTTTAAATGTTTTAAAGTCTTTTTAAATATTCTCTTGGAATTAATTTTTCAAAATAAAAAGTCCATTTTAATTATCCCATGAATTTGAAGAAAATTTTTTTAATATTGTGAAACCTTTCAAAATCCTTAAGGTTAAAAAATTTTATTTCCAAATATTCATAAATGTAACTTTTGAAATGCTTTCCAATTTTAAATTAATTTTGAATCTTTTAAAAACTTCTAAATATCTCTTAAACTTACTCGAATTTTTTTATAAAACTTTCTAATCTTGCTAATTGAACATTTTTTATTCAAAATCGTCCACATTATTTTTCGAAATTTTAGGAAATAATTGTAAATGTTTTGAAATATTTTTGAATTTTCTCTTAAAATATATTTTTCAAGATAAAAAATCAGTTTAAATTTTCCCATGAAATTTAAGAAATTTTTGTATTATCGTGAAACCTTTCAAAATCTTCAAAAAGCTTTAAAATTTGTATTTCCAAATATTCAAAAATGTAAGTTTTTTCTAATTTTTTTGAAATATTTTCAAATATTTAATTAATTTTTAATCTTCTTAAAACTTGCAAAAGACTCTTAAAATTGATTGAATTTTTGATAAAACATGGTAATCTTGCCAATTAAAAAATTTGGACTTAAACCCGTCCACATGATTTTTCGAAATTTAAAAAAATAGTTTTGAATGTTTTGAAATCTTTGTCAGTTTCGCTAAAAATTTATTTTTTCGAATAAAAATCTGTTGAAATATTCCCAAGAATTTTAAGAAATCTCTTTAAATCTCTTAAAAAGCTTCTTTTTTAAAAATCTCCAAAAATCTACAAATTACATTTTGTATATCAAAATGCTGGACATCTTTCTTACATTGATTATTATTATTATTGAATATATTATTTAGATAACCTTACATTTCTCATAAACATGAAGTTTGCAAACTTTTATTTTTGACGGGAAAAGGGAACGACAGCTTCATCCAATCATGAACACGGGTTTCCCGACAACAATAATTTCAAATTGTTTCGAGTAATTTCGAGATGGTTCGAGAAATAATCGAAAATGGCGCCAAACGTGTTTTAATAATTGATTGTAATAATAAATGATAATAAAATAAATAAAAAAAATTTAATTTTAATGAAATAAAACCGAGTTTTATTCTAGAGAAAGGGTAATTATCGCGCACAATGTTCTAAAGTCTAAACGTATTCATAAATGCAGAATCAAGGGTGCACCGCTTTGCCCGCATGCGCCGCTTAGCCCCAGTTTGAATAGCACGCGCGCTGTCTGGTGTGGAGTGTCTCGCGTCAAGAAATGGGGTGAGATCGATCGGTCTTGATAATTTGTAGGCCTACCAGACGTCTCATGTATCAGGAGAACACACTCCAGAGTGGTATTTCAGAGTCTATCCCTTGTTCGGCTCTGTCCGCTCTGCCTAAACCAATGTCCTAAAAGTCACGAAATATGCAAATCAGATCTTTTGTTCACTACCTGCCGGCTTATTTTTACGGACCGGACAGCAGAAGGAAGACGTAGGTCGTGGTGTCCCCGAAGACCTTAGTGGTGTCCCGTGACCCAAATAAGGGCTTTTATAGGACCCCAGCGAATAGGAGAACAGGACAATGGAATGCGCATCCTTACGCACTCCCATACGCACCCGCACAACAACGTCTCTCCCAAAGGATATTTCGCGCCTAACTTGTGGTCCTGTGGGATGCCTATGCTCTCCTGCTAGTTGTTTACGCATGATCTTCTGAAAAAAATGAGCCTCAATTGTCAAGTGAGAATGCTTCAATGAATAAGTGTGAAGAAGATTTTTTATTGGCATTAGGGTCGATAATGTTTATTTGTTTTATGTTCTACAATTATTTAAAAAAAATATATCTATTTTAAAGTAAATTAAAGTTAAATTTTTTATGTTTCGTCCCGGACTGACTCACTGGACTCGTTAGCAAGGTTATGTGAATCAGTCCTACCTTATACATTTTAATTGATCTAAATTCCTTATCATGTATATTTTCAAAAAAAAAAAAAAAAATTTTGCTTTTAAGTTTGTTAATTTGTCAAATTTTGCAGACAATAATATAGTGCATTTCAACCACAGATAGGGGCTGAAACTTAATATAATTGATATAAATTTTGATTTGATTTTTCAAAAAACACATTTTTTTCAAATTTTATTCGGGCCACGGATAGAGGCCAGAACTTAAATAAAAAGATCATAAAATAGTAATAATTTCTCTTCAACTTGGTAATCGATGATCTTTTTATTCAAGTTCTGGACCCTATCCGTGGCCCGAATAACATTTTAAAAAAATGTTGTGTTTTTTGAAAAAACAAATCAAAATTTATATCAATTATATTAAGTTTCAATTCCTATCCGTGGTTGAAATGCACTATATTATTGACTGCAAAATGTATCAATTTTACAAATTAAAAAAAAAAAATTTTTTTTGCGAAAAATATACATGATAATAAATTTAGATCAATTAAAATGTATAAGGTAGGACTGATTCACATAACCTTAATGACGAGTCCAGTGAGTCAGTCTGGGACGAAACATAAAAAATCTAACTTTAATTCACTTAAAAATAGATATATTTTTTTAAAAATAATTGTAGAACACAAAACAAATAAACATTATCGACCCTAATGCCAATAAAAAATCTTCTTCACACTTATAATAATAAAATAATAATAAATCACACTTGAAATAATAGTCAATTAAAAACGATATCTTTCGAAAAAACTACAAAGATGTCATCCAATTAGCTTGAATGAATCCCTGTTTTTTTCACTGATCATTAAATAATAATAATAATTTTTCATCAATTAATTTAGGCTTTAACCCCTATCCGTGGCCAGAACCCCTATAATATATTATGTTCTTTTATAAAATTATTTTTTGCTAAATTAAAAAAAAAATTCAAATGTATGGAAATTAAATTAAGTTTCATCCCCTATCCGTGACTGAAATGTCCTAAAATGTTGATTAAAAAATGTTTAAAAGTTACAAAAAAATGTTGTGGAGAATATACAGTTTAATGGAAATTAGGTCAATTAAATTCTAAAGTGTCTAGAGCAGGACTGATCCAGTGATTAAGTCTGGGACAAAAAATGAAAAATATAATTTTTAATAAAAAAATTTTGTTTTAAAATTAATTACGGAACAAAAAATTAATATTATGGACCCTAATGCCAATTAAAAAAATTTCTTTGCTAGAATAAGTCTCCCTGTATTTAGAAACGTTTAAGATATTTAGGAGTCTAATTATTATTACTAAAATTTTTAATAATCTTCCAAAATTAAAAAAATGGCCTTATAATCTTCCAGACTTTTTTCGGCATTAAAAAATATCCCACATTGTCAAATTACAAATACAGGGAAATTCCCTAATAAGGAAATTATGGAATTTCCGAATCTAAACAATTCTAAAATTGTTAAATAATAAATAATATATCAAATAAAGTAATTTTTCCTAATGCCGTGGACTAAATGCGATTTTACCCACTCCTCGATATGTCAAAACTCGCTTTTCTCCACTTTGTTGGGAAAAAATATAGTCCTCAGCTGGTGCAGAAGAGAAATATACTATTATTGAACAAGATTTTTATTTCATTATCTTTTCATTGTTTATTTATTATGTAAACAATTTTTTAAGTGTTCAGATTATTCCGGAATGTTCCAATTTGGGAATTTTAAATTGTCGACAATTTTATGATTTGAAATCTTTTTCACTCTTCTTTAAAAATTAAGTTTTCAAAATAAACAATCATTAAAAATTTTCCCAGGAATCTTAAGAAAATTGGTATATTACCTTAAAACCTTTCAAAATCCCTAAAAAGCTTTAAAAATCTATTTTGAAATCATCAAATTCACATTTTGTTTTTAATTTTTTTAAATCCCTTCAAATTTTATCCTATTATAGAAATTGTATTTAAACTTCTAAATATCTTTTAAAATAATTTCCATTTTTCTTAAATTATTTTTAAAATGCTGCAAAATTGAGAAAATTGCCTTAAAATTTTTAGATTCTTTTTCAACAAAAATCTTTTTGAATATTCTCTTAAAATTAATTTTTCAATATAAAAAATCATGTTAAATTTTCCCATGAATCTTACAAATTTTATTTATAATTTCAAAACCTTTGAAAATCCTGAAAAGGCTTTAAGATTTGACTTGGAAATCTGTCGATGTATACATTTCGCGCCAAACTTGTGGTCCTGTGGGATACCTATGCTCTCCTGCTAGTTGTTTACGCATGATCTTCTGAAAAAATGAGCCTCAATTGTCAAGTGAGAATGCTTGAATGAATCCCTGATTTTTTTGTTTTGTTTCACTAATCATTAAATAATAATAATAATAATAATAATTTTTTAGCAATTTTTAGATCATAAATTTTTGTTATATTAAAAATTAAATTAAATTACGTTTTAGCCTCTATTCGTCGCTGAAATGTCTATAATTATTAATTATGTCTATATTAATTACGAAATTTGCAAAAGTTACGATTTTTTTTAAATATACTGTATAATAGAATTTGGGTGAATTCAATTTAAGTCAGTTAAATTCCTCGTTAAATTCTAAAGAGACTGCCCAGTGACCAGTCCGGGACGAAACATAAAAAATCTAATTTTTATTAACAATTTTTTTTTTAATTGAAGAACAAAAAATAAATATTTCGGAACCTAAAGCCTAAACAATTAGGAAATCTTCTTTACGGGAATAAGTCTCCCTGTATTTAGAAACGTTTACAAAATATCCAGGACATTTAAAAATTTAAAAGAAATTAAAAAATGTTTCATCAATTTTCGGAAAATTCTCAAAGTTTCAAAATATTTGTAATCTTTTCAAAAAGTCAGAATTAAAAAAAATCGCCTCACAATCAACCAGATTTTTTTCGGCATTATAAAATACCCCACATTGTAAAATTACCAACAGAGAGACATTCCCTATTCAAATTTAAAATTATTTTCGAAATTGTTTATAAACTTCTAAATCTCTTTTCAAATGATTCCTATTTTTCTTTAATTCTTTTTAAAATGCTGCAAAATTAAAAAAAAAGTCCCTTAAAATCTTGGGAGATTCTTCTTTAACAATTTTTTAAAACTTCTGAAATGTTTTTAATTTTTTTAAATATACTCTCAAAATGAATTTTTCAAAATAAAAATCATTTAACATTTTTCTAGGAATTTTAAGAAAAATTTTTTATCTTGAAACTTTTCAAAATTCTTAAAAAGCTCTTTTTTTAAAATCTGCAGAAATGTATGCAAAATTAAAAAAATTATCTTAGAATCTTTCAGATTCTTTTTAAAAATTTTTGGACATCTTGTGAAATATTTTTAAATCCTTTTAAATATACTCTTAAAATAAAATTTTCGAATAAAAATCGTTTAAAATTTTCCCAGGAATCTTACAAAATTTTTTTATCGTTTTGAAACCCTTGAAAATCCTGAAAAAGCTTGTTAAAAATTTGTTGAAATCTTTTCAAAATTAAAATTATTTTTGAAATTTTGTTTGAACTTCTTAATATCCGTTAAAATAATTCCAATTTATTTTAAATCCTGCAAATTTAAAGAAATTGCTTCAAAATCTTACAGATACTTCTAAGACTATTCTGCAAATCTTTTGAAATTGTTAAAAACCTTTTTAAATATTCTCATAAAATCAATTTTGTTAAATAAAAAATCATTTTCAATTTTCCAAGAAATCTTAAGAAATTTTTTTTATTCTCTTAAAACATTTCAAAATTCTTAAAAAGCTTTTAATTTTTTTGTTCGGAATCTGAAGAAATCTGTGCAAAATAAAAAAAATTGCATTAGAATCTTCCAGATTCTTCTTTGACAATTTTAGAAATCTTTAGAAATCTTTTCAATTTTTTCAAAAATTCCTAAATATCTTTTAAACTAACTCGAATTGTTTCTAAATTTTTTTTATAATCTTTAAAAATTTTTTGATTGCATCAATTTCTTCCAGATTTTTCTTGGCATTATAAAATATCTGTTATTGTAAAATTACCAACACTGGGAAATTCCTCAAATATGAAATTCCCGAATCTAAACAATTTGAAAATTGTTAAATAATAAAACAGTGAATCAAATAAAATACTTTTTTCTATAATTCGCGAAAAAGTGCCAGTTTTTCCACCTGTTTTTGGTGTAAAAAGTTACCGATTTTTGCTCGATGACGTGGCGCATGCGCAGTGCCGACCTTTCCGGGCAACAGTGACAAAAGTGGACAGATGCAGTGGAAAAAGTAAATGGACAGTGATAAAAGTGAGGCACAGTGGAAAAAGTAAATGTTATTTCGGGTGGGTTCGTGCTGCCTCAGGTGGACTCGTGCATCGTGCGCAGCCAACTTCATTCTATTTTCCGACTGTCGTCCCTAACCTAAAAGCAATTTCCTGAAAAGTCTCGAGTTGTGTATTTTGTATGTACTTTTGTCACTTGGCAAAAGCAAAAAAACACCGTCAGTTTCTCCGAAAATACTGCGCTTGGTTTTTTTCACGAAAAATCGGAAGTTTTGAAGCCCTCAACTTTATGGGCCAACTATTCAATTGTGAGAACCAGCTTATTATTGCTGCCATATTATTGCCATGGTTTTGATAATTGCCATTGTCATTGTTGCGTCAATCGACAAAAAATCGCCTTCTTTTTACACAAAAAACAGGTAAACAAAAACTAGCACTTTTTAACAAATTATAGAAAAAGTATCGTGTCCCACACATTGAAAAAGCGACGATTTAAAACTCGTGTGATAGCCACCCTCGCTCCGCTCGGGTAGCTAACTTCACACTCGTTTTAAATCTCTCGCTTTTTCAACTTGTAGCACAATATACTATTATTTGATGAACATGATTTTCATTTTATTATTTATTTATTATTGAAATGATTTTTAATTGTTTATATTCGGGAATTTTTAAATTCGGTAATATTATGAACTGTCAGAAATTTAATTATTCTGGAATTTTCCAATTTAGGAATTTTAAATTGTTAGCAATTTTATTATTTCCGGAATTTTTTATTTCGAATATTTTCTTTTTCAGGAATTTTACAATGTCCAGAATTTTATCTTTCGGAATTTTGTACTCATCCCATTTTTAGAAATCTTTTGAAATCTTTTTAACTTTTCTTTAAACATTTTCTCAGGAATTTAAAAAAAAAATTGTTTATTGCCTTCAAACCTTTCAAAATCCTTGAAAATCTTCAAGAATGTATTTTTGAATCTTCAGCAGTCTGCATTTTGTTTTTACTCTTTGAAAATCTTCTCACATTTTAAATTATTTTTGAAAATGTTTATAAACTTCTAAATATCTTTTAAAATGATTCGCATTTTTCTATTTTTTTTAATGCTGTAAAATAAAAAAAATGACCTGAAATCTTGGAGATACTTTTTCAACAATTTGGAAATCTTTTGAAATCTTTTTTCAATATTTGCTTGAAATTAATTTTTTAAATAAAAAAACATGTTAAATTTTTCCAGGAATTTTTCAAAATCCCAAAAACGATGTAAAATTTTATTTTAAAATCCTGAAAAATATACATTTCGCGCCTAAAGTGTAGTCCTGCGGGATGCGTATGCTTTCCTGCTAGTTGTTTACGCATGATCGTCTGAAAAAACGCGCCTCAATTCTCAAGTGGGGATGCTTGAATGAATCGCTGAATGGGAATGAAGTCTCCCTGTATTCAGAAACGTTTATGAAATATTTTGAACATTTAAAGTTTTCCAGAAATTAAAAAATATTTTATAAATTTTAAATTAAGATTGAAAAGAATTCCATTTTATCATTAATAATTTTCGCAAAATAAGCAGGGAAAAGATTCATAATCAAAAAATAAAGTTCCAAAGCAACCTCACTTTTCGGCTCATTAGAAATTGTCGGAAATTTTTCGAGGTTTAAAATTTTTTTAAATAGTTTCAAAAATTAAAAAATTCCATAATATCTTTTAAACTAACTCTAATTATTCCTAACAATTTTCATAATCTTGCAAAATAAAAAAAAATCGCCTTAAAATCTTCCAAATTTTTCCTCGGCATTATAAAATATCCAACATTGTAAAATTACCAATACTGGAAATTCCCTGATCATGAATTTCTCGAATCTGCAAAATTCAAAACTTGTTCAATAATGAGATGAAAATCCGAATAAGTTAGTTTTATTTAATCTAAACAATTTTGTAATTTGTCAGATTTGGCAATTTTAAAGTTCGGTAATATTATAAACTGTCCGGAATTTCACTACTCCGGAATTTTCCAATTTGGGAATTTGAAGTTGTCAAAAATATTTTAATTCCGGGAATTTATTATTTTAAATTTTTTTTCGGGAATTTTACTATGCCGAGAGTTTTATTTTCCGGAATTTTTTACGCGTCCCATTGTTGAAATATTTTTAAATGCTTTTAAATTTGGTTAAAAATCAATTTTTGAAAATAAACAATCATTAAACATATATTTTCTCACGAATCTCAACAAAATTAGTTTATTACCTTGAAACCTTCAAAATCCTTAAAAAGCTTCAAAAAACTACATGTTCTTTTCAATTTTATGAAAACTTTTCATATTTTAAATTATTTTTTAAATTGTGGCCACACTTCTTTTGAAATCTTTTAAAATATTCGCATTTTTCTTAAAACTTTTTGTGAATGCTGAAAAATTTTAAAAATTGCCTTAAAATCTTGTTGATTATTTTTCAACCATTTTGGAAATATTTCGAAATGTTTTTAAATCTTCTTAATAATATTCCTAAAACGATTTTTTCAAAATAAAATCATTTTACATTTTCTTAGGAATCTTAAGAAAAATTTTGTATCTTGACAGCTGCAGAAATCTACAGAAAATTAAAAAATTGCCTTAGAATCTTCCAGGTTAAAATTAATTTTTCAAACAAAAAAATCATTAAAAATTTTCCCAGAAATCTTAAAAAAAAATGTCATTCCTTTGAAACCATTCAGAATCCAGAAAAAGCTTCAAGATTTTATTTCGAAATCTTCAACAATATAAATTTTGTTCAAAATTTGTTGAAATCTTTTCGAATTCAAAACTATTTTTGAAATTTTTATTGAACTTCTAAATACCTTTTGCAATGATTCCAATTCATTTTAAATCCTGCAAATTTAAAGAAATTGCCTTAAAATTGTACAGATTCTTTTGCGACAATTTCGGACATCTTTTGAAATGTTTTAAAATCTTTTTTGATAGTCTCTTAAAATTAATTTTTCAAAATAAAAAATCATTTTATATTTTTTGAGGAATCTTAAGAAAAAATTTTCATTATTTTAAATATACATTTTGTTCAAAATTTGTAGAAATCTTTTCAAATTAAAAATTTTGTTTTGAAAATTTGTTCGAACATTCAAATATCTTTTAAAGTGATTCACATTCTTCCTAGAATTTTTCTAAAATCCGGCAAAATTACAAAATTAACTCTAAAATCTCTTCAATAGATGAATTTTTTCTAAAATATTATATGTTGTAAAATTGAAAAATTTTGCTTTAAAAGTTTCTATTTTCTGTTTCGAAATTTTAGGAAATGATGTTAAATGTTTTGAAATCTTTTCCACTTTTCTCTTAAAATTAATTTTACAAAATAAAAAATCAATCGAAATTTTCCTAGAAATCTTATTAAAAAATTTTTATTCTCTCGAAACGTTTCAGAATTCTTAAGAAGCTTATTTTTTTCGAAATCTTCAAAAATCTAGATTTCATTTAAAAAATGTTTAAATCTCAGCAAAGAATAAACTGAGTTATCTACCTGCAAAATGTCTCAATTTTAGTGACATAACTTTTAGCCATAACTTGAAAACTGTTAATTGTACAAAAAAGTCTAAAATGAAGAAAATCATGCCTTGGTTCAAGTTTTCTGAAAAATGTTTCACCGAATTTTTCTTTCCATAAATAATGTATCTGTTTTAAAAAAAAATTGTTTAAACAATAAACGACTAAATTTTCGAAAGGCTATCCTCGATATTCATAATCAAGGGACTTTAATCGACATTTTAAGTCAAAGTCTTCACTGTTTTGATAGCGCGATAACTATATATCGAACGCTCCATGCAATATGGAATCAAGTTCTGTATATGGAATCAAGTACATTTTTTGACAGTTGGATTTTTTGTACTAAAATAAACATGCAGAACATTCTGCAGCACATAATAAAATATGAAAACAAATTCCACAGAGTATTAAATATTGCCGAGAATTCCACAAAATTTGAATACCTGCTGTAATGTCGCCCTGCTTTGTTTATTTTATCACCAAAAGTTAAATTGTAAAAAAAAGGAAAAATTAATTTTATTCCATATAGAGAGTAACTATAACCTAATTTTTTATACGGAACAACCGTAACTTGATTCTTTATATATGTTACAGGCAAAGTATGTAATCCAGGCATTATATATAATCCCTAGGCATTATATATAATTCCTAGGCATTATATATAATCCCTAGGCATTATCTATTATATATAATGCCTGGCTCACAGAAAAAACTAAGAATAAAATTTGATGCAGGAAATTTTTTAGAGCGATAAAGTTTTGTTCAGCCAACATCGCGTCTTTCAAAATACATAAGTTTGTCATGGAAAAACAAAAGAAAGTTTAACCGATATTTGTGTAAAGTTTATCCTTTGAAGTTATTTTTTGTTGCAAAGAATCTTTCGTTGGAAATCGATGTAAAGTTTATCTTCTGTTTTTTCTGTGCTATATTGGGCAAAGTATGTAATCAAATACATATTATATACATTGCCTAGGCATTCTATATATTACATACTTTGCCTGGATTCTGTTGGGCATTATATATAATGCCTAATTGCCTATAGGGATCATATATTGCCGGATTATATACTTTGCCTGTAACATATAGACTTAACTGAACTTGATACTTTATACAGCCTTAATTGAACTTGATTAAATATTGCACGGAGCAGTCGATCTGTGAAACATAAAACAATCGCTAATCCTAAAATTTGTTCAGAGAAAGAGATAATTATCAAGAATGATATTGCGGGTGAGCCGATTTACCCCACACGCGCCGCCTAACCCCGTTTTAAGGTAGAAAAAGAAATTTTTTGTCAAAGGACCTAATTTTTAGAATCCAATGGGCTTCTCAGGATTGAGAAGAGCGTTTTGCTTCTCTGCTTCCCTGGTATTTCGTAGCACGTATATCCCCTCTAAATCGCTTGAGGCGTCTATCTAGGCGCTTTTCAGGATATCCGAAGTAAACCGGGTTTGTAGCGCACTGATAGTTTGCCTTTGCCACGACCACGCAACCTGCGGTAAGTGCCGGATAAACCGATTGATGGGGTTGGAGCGCACCCCATGGGAATGTGGGTAAGGCTTCCTTCCGTGTGACCTCTCCATTCCAGGAGAGCAGGATATTCGCAGAAGAGGTGAAGATATAGTGAAAGCGACACGTTTCGAGGGAGCGAGAAAGTATAAGGGGGAGAAAGATAAACATATACATATTTCTCTATTATACAATGTAAAAAAGTTTTCTTGTAATTTTACTACGTACCATCCTAGAAATTGTTCATTTCATGTCTAACGATGTAAATATAGGGAAAGCCAGTACGAGGTTGATCGAAAAACTTTCACTGTTCAATGTTTGACCAGTTTCGAGAAAAACGGCTTTAAAGTTTTCGCTGCCGGTTGTATGGACTAGAAAAATATATGTTTCAACTGGATGAGTAGCTCAGGCGGTAGTGCGTTGGGTTTGTAGTCAGAAGGTTGCGGGCTCGATTCTCGCTGCCTACACTGATATATTTTTAATTAATTAATTAATTAGGTAATTTATCATGCATAAAAATTTATATTTTTCAATGAGAAAATGAAAGTGAATCAAACTGTATTGAAAATACAAACAGATAAAAAGCTTTGATAGAAAAGCTCGAAAAAGCGAGTTTTTCATGGCAAGAAAGCATTTAAAATGTTTATGTTTACGTAATTTCAAAAAATTGGCAAGGAAATTAAATACTTAAACATTTTAATAACTATTTCAAATTCTTCTGCTTTAACTTATTTCACGAATTTGAAAGTCTTTTTTTACGGTTTTAAAACTTTTAGACTATTTTAAAAGACTCCAAGGGATTTCAGATAATTTCCAAAATTTCAATGTATTTTAAGACATTTTTAGAAGTGTAATTAAATTTTAAGGGACTTTTAAGGATTCAAGGGATTTTCACGGATTTCCTGAGATTTAAAGAATTTTGTAAGATTATAGCACATTTCAAAAGATTAAAAAATTTCTAAGGAACTTTAAAGATTTCAAGACATTTGTCGTGTATTTATAAAATTTCAAGGGATTTTACAATAATTGAGGGATTCAAAGGATTTCAAAGAAAATTAAAAGATTCCTTAAGAGTATAAGGATTTTCTGTAGATTTCAAGGAATTTAAAATTGGAGAGTTTTCCGAACAAAAATGTCTTCGAATACGTGAATCTAAAATAGAAAAATATGTATTTAGAATATTTAAAACTTAAAATTTATTAAATTTTAAACATGTATAAATAAAACTTCATGAATTTTGTCAAGTGTCGAAAGTTTTCAATTATAAATTTTCCAAATTGAAGAAATTTCAAACATAAAATCATTGAATTTACAGAATTTCGAATTGTAAATTTCCAGAATTAAAAACTCTTTAATCTTAAGATTTGAAGTTCCAAGTTCTACAATTTTGAAGGATTAAAATTGAAAATTCTTGAATTTCGAAAATATAGAATTAAGAATTGTTCCATTTTCAAGATTTATATTTTTAAGGTATGTAATTTTGAAAGTTTTTTTTTTTTTTTTTTTTTTTTTGAATACTTCAATTTTGGAAATTTAAAATTCTTTAATCCTAACGATTTGCAATTTGAAATTCTTAATTTTTTAGGACATGTAATTGAAGATTAATCAGACTCTTTAATTTTTAATGTGTATAATAGAAAATGATGCAGTTGTGAATGCTTTTTCTGGAATAGCTAAATTTTGAACATTTTAAAATCGAAAAACATTCAATTATATTTTTCAATGAAAAAAGATGAATTTTCAACCAAAAAGTTGAACTTCTAAATAAAAAAATAAATTTTTAAACAAATAGTTACATTTTCAACTGAAAAAGATACATTTTTTACCAAAAATGGAATAGTTCAATTAAAAATTTTTTAAATTGATTTTAAAGAAAAAAATGAATTTTCAGCCAATTGAATCAAACTAAAAAATACTAACTTTCAACAAATTACATACATTTTTAACCAAATAGTTGAATTTTCTGATTATGAAGGATCAATTTTCAACCAAAAATGTAATAGTTAAATTATCGTATAAAAAAGTAATTTTCAACCAAATAAATACATTTTTATTTAAAGAAATTAATTTTCTAACAACAACAAAATTAATTTTGTACCAAAAAGACGAATTCTCTAAAAAATAGTTGAATTTTCAACAAAAAAGTTAATTTTCGACCAAATAGTTCAATTTTCTACCAAAACAGTTGAGTTTTCAACGAATTTTCGTCAAAATATTTAATTTTTCAACCAAAGAGCTGAACCTTCAAATAAAAAAATGAATTTTTGAGAAAAAAGGATGACTTTTTAATAATATAGTTGTATTTTCAACAAAGTAGTTACATTTTTAACCAAATAATAGAATTTTTAACCAAACGGGATGAATTCCGAACCAAAAACATAAAGGCCATTTTACCCAAAAATATAGTTGAATTTTCCTATTGGGCTTAGATTCTAAATTTTATCTAATTTCGTAATTTTATTTCGACTTATAACCCCCCCCCCCCCGACCCCCTCAAACAGGAAGCGTACTTTATAAAAAGCACTGCCAGCCCACTTTTTCTTTTATGACTAGGGGAAAGTGGGGCTGAGCCGACACTGAGTACGTGATCGTGCCTACAGGATACAGACAGATATACAGACAGACATGCATACAGACAGACAGACACCTTTATAAAAAATCTTTTTTTCTGGCTCAGGATGTCTCAAAACGTGAAGATTTGATGAAAACCTACGAAGTCCAATTTGACATAAAACTAATACTTCCTCATTATAGGATGATAATGTAAACAAATTTTGTTTGAGAACGTATTAGGTATTGTTGAATCGAGAATTTGGTTGGCTGCAATAATAAAAATTTAAAGGTTATCGGTAGAGCAGGGTCCATCCTAACAAATAAAAACATATCAAAAAAAGCTAAAATGGCCATACATAATTCTATATTCGTACCGACTGTACTATACGGTAGCGAGACATGGACCTGTCAAGAAAAGGACAGGAGTAAAATTAACGCGATCGGCATGAAACCTCTGCGCATAATATGCGGGAAAACACTAATGGACAAAGTCCGAAACGAGACAATCCTCAAAGAATGTGGTGCAAAAGAGACAATAGTTGACACATGGGAAAGAAATCAGTTAAGATGGTTCGGACATCTTGAAAGAATGAAAGATGAACGACTGACCAAAAAAGTGTATAAAGGTAAAGTAAATGGCAGAATGCCCAGAGGTAGACCGCCAAAAGAATGGTTAGAATCTGTAAATGAGACATTAATCCGTAGAGACATAAGAAGCCATAGGAACACAAGAGCTTGCATGAAAAAATGCATGGACGTGAAGGAAGCTAGAGTAGTATGCCAGGACAGAAAAGTGTGGCGACAAATAGTTTGTAAACAGAGTGACAGTAGAATGACTGACGCCTCAAACAAAGATCTTGGATACTAATGGGCCCAAGTGGAGAACCATACATAACAATTTTGTGAGGCTCTTCACTTGGGGTGATCGCTAGAGAGATTGATCAGCAACCTGGGTCGGAGCAGTGTTGCGGAGTAAACGTGTCATTCAAATAAATAACACGAGAATTCCAGATCAATCTAAAATATATATACCTAACACTTATATACCTATCCACCTCATACCTATATTCCTACCTACATTATACCTATATATACCCATATACACACTACTATTCTCCAACCGAGCAAGTCACGCCTACCCCGAAAGGGAAATGGCTTAATGGTATAATAATAATAAAAAAGGTGTCCTTTCTTTCTTCAAACATTATAGTCAAGTGTCGACTTAGCCCCAGGGGGGTGTCGACTTAGCCCCACGATTTTTCGCTCGACCGATTTTCCATCACTGCATATTTTTTCTTATAATTGATAAACAAAGCATCGTAGTTTAAATTATTAGTAACATTTTGTAGCAAAATGTTTTTTAAAATTTTAAAATGACTTTAAAAAAAATGTCTGCTTAGCCCCACTCTCCCCTACAACACTGATTCTAAATTAATTGAAATTGCAGAGGGTTTAGATTGTAGGAGGTGAATGAAGAATGATAAGAATGATGATAATTCAAAAAATGTGTCCTTTTCTTTCTTCAAACATTATCAGGGTGGCGACTTGACCGGGAAACCGGGAAAGACCGGGAAATGACCTGGAATTTTATTGACCGGGAAAAAACCGGGAAATGACCGGGAATTTACTTCTGATTATAGAAAAATTCAAGAAATATAATTTCACTTGGAACAGGGAATTTTTTACATGGAATTGGAATTTTTTAAAGGAATTATAATTAGGATTTAGAAGAAAGGAATTTTCAAAAATCCCTCTTCCAAGTCAGAATTCGTCACAATTTGAAAGTTCCCTCTTCTAAATTTTAGGTAATAAAAGTACTTCAAGCAGTTTTCAGAGTAGAAGTAGTATTTCAAAGAAGAAATATTTCTGAATTATAATAGAAATTTTTTTTACATTGTTCGTTGCGAATTCATTGTTTTTTAGTTAAAAATTCAACTACTGGGTTAAAAGTTGAACTTTTGTTAAAAATTAATTTGTTTGGTTGAAGATGCATCATTTTAATTTAAAATTCATCTCTGGTTGAAAATGTAACTACTTTCTTGAAAATCAATTTATTTATTTTTTTGATGAAAATTCAACTATTTGGTTGAAAATTGATATTTTGCATTTAAAAATTAAACTATTTGTTTGAAAATGTATGTACTTTGTGGAAAATTCATCTTTTTTTGTAGACAATTAATCTTTATGGTTGACAATTCATCTATTCGGCATAAAATTCAACTATTCCAGTTGAAGATTTATCATTTTAGTTGAAGATTCATAATTTTAGTTGACATTTCATCAGTTTGGTTGAAAATTAATTTCTTTAAATGAAAATTTAACTGTTCCATTGTGAGTTGAAAATTATTATTTTCAAGTTCGGAATTCCACAATTCGGATAAAAATTTGTCTTTTTTAATTGAAAATTTTTTGGTAGAAAATTATCTTATTTTTCTTTTAAAGTTAATCTTCTTGTTTAAAAATTCTTCTGTTCAGTTAAAAATTCAAGTATTCCAGTCAAATATTTATCATTTTAGTTGAAAATTCATCTTTTAGGCTGGAAATAAAATTATTTGGTTGAAAATTAAACTCTTTTGTTAAAAATTAATTTTTTTTTCAGTTAAAGATCCATCGTTTTAATTAAAAATTCATTTCTGTGGTTGAAAAATGAGCTGTTTGATTGAAAATTTGTTTTTCCTTTGGATGTTTTTTGGTTGAAAATTATTATTTTTATTAAACTGAAAATGTAACTATTATTCCAATTGAATATTTCATAATTTTAGTTCAAAATTCATGTCTTTGGTTGAACATTCATTTTTGACTAAAAATTTAATCATTCAATTTTTGGTTGAAAAATTATCTTTGTTGGTTGAAAATTCGTCTTTTTTGGTAGAAATTAATCTTCTTGGTTGAAAATTAATCTTTTTGGTCAAAAATTCAATTATTCTAGTTAAAGATTCATCATTTCAGTTAGAAATTAATCTTTCTGGTTTGAAATTCAACTATTGCAGTTAAATATTTACAATTTTATTTGAAAATTCATCACTTTGTTGGAAAATGTAACTATTATTTTGAAAGTTAGTTTTTGTTGTTGTTAAAAGTTAGTTTTTTTTGTTGAAAGTAATTTTTTTAACTGAAAATGTAACTTATTCCAATTGAAAATTCCATAGTCGTTGTTGAAAATTCATCTGTTTGGTTAAACATTAATTTTTTTAACTTGAAATTTAATTATCAAAGTTTTGGTAATTAATTAATTTGTTGGTTTGAAAATTTAACTATTTCAGATAAAGATTCATTGTTCTGGTTGAAGACTCTTATGTTTCGTTTAAAAATAATTTTTTAAACTAAAAATGTTACTATTCCATTTTTGATTGAAAATTATTATTTTTTCAGTTCAAAAGTTAACTATTTGGTTGAAAATTTGTCTTCTTTTATTAAAACTTCAAACCTTTCTTTAAAAATTAATGTATTTTGTTGAAAAATTGTATTTTTGGGTAGAAAATTAATCTTTTTATTTAAAATGTAATCTTCTTTAAAAATTCGTCTTTTTGGTTGAAAATTCAAGTGTTCCAGTTAAATATTCATCATTTTAGTTAAAAATTTATCTTTTTGGCTTCAAAATTAACTATTCCAGATTAAGATTCATATTTTTATTTGAAAATTCATCCCTTTGGTTGAAAATGGAGCTATTTTGTTGAAAATCCGTTTTTTGTTGAAAATTAATTTTTTCAACTGAAAGTTTAACTATTCCATTTTTGGTGAAAAATTGATATTTTTTAGTGGAAAATTTAAGTATTTTTTCAAAATTCATTTATTTTGCAACGTTTTGCTCTGTTGTGTTAAAAGATGTTTAGAACGAGCGTCAGGAATTAAAATAAATGTTTGGGTTTTTCGACAAATATAAATATGTTACTTTGAGTTGACCGGGAAAATTGAAAAACTTGACCGGGGAAAACCGGGAAATGACCGGGAATTTGAAATCGTCCGCTTAGTCCCACGATTTTTCGCTCGACAGATTTTCCATCACTTTTTTTCTCATAAGTTATAAACAAAGCATCGTAGTTTAAATTATCAGTAACATTCTGTAGCAAAATGTTTTTTAAAATTGAAAAATGACTTTAAAAAAAATGTCGACTTAGCCACACTCTCCCCTACAACACGGATGTATACCATTAAGCCATTTCCCTTTCAGGGTAGGCGTGACACTACCCGATTCGGGTAGTGTTTCTAGGTGGATAGTTTCTTGTAGTAAATAACTACAAGTGTGGGTTCACCACACCCACGATGTGCCAACAGCACTCAGTTTTCTCGAATGGTCACCCATCCAAGTGCTAACCGCGCCCAACGCTGCTTAACTTCAGTGATCTGACGAGAACTGGTGTTTTCAGCGTGGTATGGATAAAAATTTCAGAGGGTTCAGATTGTAGGAGGTGAATGAAGAGATCCTTGGAAGGACCTTCGAATTTAAGCGGCTAGGTGTAGTTAGTGTGGCGCAGACTCTGGTTTCGCTTCTGGGCTCCTGGTCAGAAAACCCCCTAAACTCTAGCCAAATCCAGGATCAGAGGATATGGCAAAGTCGGGTCATCCATTGGGCATGTGTTGACTAAAATTGGAATATTTTACATTTATTTGACCACAAGTCTATTCGAGACACCCCATATATTCCTGGTACAAAAAGCCCCACGTGTTGAACCCAAATCCCAGGACGAAGTACCTGGCGGCACTGACTGGGTCAATAATACCGCTTACGCACACTTTTATGTTTTCCTGCTGACTTAAGGATTCGCTGATCCTTAGAATTTAGCACAATCGGATCCTAAGGCGATTTCCTCATCCCTTAACCCTTCAGGAAAATAAATCTTTTTTTTAATGTGTGGTGTAATTTATATCGCGGTATTTAGGTAGTAAATCTTAGGAGGTTGCTGTGAAGAAGAAGATTGGAAAGAGGGTAAAAACGTGAGATATAAGGATTTATATATATATTTTTTGAATATTTAATTTATTGTATAAGGGTGTAAGGATCTAAACACGGATTTCACGTCTATTCTGCCATTTTTCACGAAATAGATTAAATTTCCAACCAAAAAAGGTTTTCTAACATAAAAGGTGAATTTACAACAAAAACAAATTAATTTTCTTGCAAACATTTGAACTGACAACCAAATTGTTAAATTTTTAAGCAAAAGAGACCAATTTGCAAGAAAATAGTTGAACTTTTAACCAAATAGTTAAGTTTCAAGCCAAAAGGACGAATTTTTTCAAAAAAATTTGAATTTTCAAGAAAAAATTAATTTTAAACCAGGAAAGATGACTTTTCTTCAGTAAAAGATGAATTTTTAATCCAAAAGGACGGATTATTAACAAAGCAGTCGCATTTTAAACCAAACAGTTAAATTTTAAATCCAAAAAGATGATTTCTTTAGAATGAATTTGAATTTTCAACATAAAATCTCATGTTCAACAAAGAAGATGAATTTTCAACCAAGAAAAATGACTTTTCTACCAAAAAAAAAAGAAGAAATTTCATCTCAAAGAAACGAATTTTTAACAAAACAATTAAATTGTTGACGAACGAGAGAAATTTTCAACTAAAATGATGAATATTCAACCAAACAAGTGAATTTTTAACAAAGTTGCTTAACTTTTAATCAAGTAATTGAATTTTCAAAGAAAAAAGACGAATTGTCAACAAAAATATAATAGTTAATAATTAAGCTGAAAAATATTTTTAATTTTAAATCAAAATGATTTGAATTGATAAAAATACGAATGTTCAGCAAAGAAGTTGAATCCTCAGCCAAACGATATTTAAATTTTGAAACAAACATGTGCAATTTTAATAAAAAGAGATCAAATTTCTACCAAAAGAGATGAATTTTCAAATAAAAAGGGAAGAAGAAATAATTTTTAATACAAAATAAAAATTTTGAATGACTATTCCTTTTATAATATTCTTCGTTTATTTGCTTTAAGGTTGAATGGACATAATTTTTCTTTGTTTCTCGAGAAAATTGAAATTTTTAACCAAATACCTGAATTTTTAACCTACTAAGATGAATTTTTAACTAAGAAGAATAATTTTCTACCAAAAGATGGTGAAGACACGGAATACTTAAATTATCAGTTTAAAAAATTGCTTTAAAAAAAAAAAAAAAAAAAAAAACAACGAAAAGAATTTTCAACCAGGTGTAAATGAATTTTTTTAACTGAAAATTTAACTATTCCTTGTTTGATATAACATTTATTTTCTTCAGTTGAAAATTCAGTAATTTATTTGAAAATTAAAATATTAATGTAGTTTGATTAAAATTAATCTTTTTGATTGAAAATACATTTCGTTGATTGAAAATTATTTTTTGTGATAAAAATTAATTTTTTTTCAAATGATAATTTAACTATTCTATTTTTTGTCGTAAATTTATCTTTTTTGATTGAAATGTAAACTTTTTGGTTGTAAATTTAACTATATTGTAGAAAATTCATCTATTTTGTTGAAAATTTATCTTTCTTGGTAGAAAATACATCTTTTGGGTTGAAAATTCAACTATTAGGTTAAAAATTCATTTTTTTAGTTGAAGATTCATTATTTTATTTAAAAATTCGTTTCTTCGCTTAAAAATTTAACTATTTTGTTGAAAATTCATTTTGTTTTCAATTAGTTTTTTTGACTGAAAATATAGCAATTTTATTTTTGTTAGAAAATTGATCTTTTTTAGTTGAAAATTCCCTTCTCGTCTTTTTTGGTTTGAAAATTCAATTATTTTTGTAAAAAATGCATATTTTTGGGTTATAAATTTAACTTTTTTGTTGAAAATTCCTCTTCTGGTTTGAAAATTAGTCTGTTTTAATTAAGAATTCAAATAATTTGTTGAAAATTTGTATTTTTTGGTTTAATTCATTGTTTCTCTCGAAAATTCATCGCTTTGGTTACGAATTTAACTATTTTTTTTTTAAATTACCTTTTTCTTGGTTGAAAATTAATTATTTTACCTGAAAATGTAGTTCTTCCATTTTTTGTTCAGAATTAATAAATTAATCTTTTTGAGTGACTTTTGGTTTTCAAAAATATTTGTTTTGACTTGAATAATAAAATGAAAATGTTGAAAACGGTAATTTTTCACCTGTTGCAAAAATACAACTTTTGATTAATATTTGACAATAAAGTTACTTTTGCTCATGTCAAATACAAATTTTAATTCTGCTCAATATTTCTGGCTTTGGTTTTATAATAAAATTTTGCATATGAAATTCTTTGTCACTCCCCTTTAACTGAAACAGAAATTCTTAATTATTTGTATGAATTCGGCAACATTCTTTCCTTCAATTTTTTTAAATTATCGAATCAGCATCAAGGAAAAGCGACAACAATGCTTTCAAAGTTTTCGTGACATACCTATTTTTTAGAAAAGGATAAAAACACAAACGTTAGAAAAAACCTCAGTGTGGTTCAACTTTTTCAGGACTTCCTTCAGCATCGAATATCTTGAGATTGTTTTTTTGTTTATACGAAAAACAATGAAACCGGTCGTGTTTAATACATAAAAAAATATACGTTCCCAAAAGCATCAGGGTGGTTATCTAGAGATTGTTTTTTGAAATATTGAAATCCAAAATCCAAAATAAATCTTGAAAATGCAGGCTCTTAAATTGTATGAAATTGACCCATACAAAATAGATGCAACAAAAGTTTGAACCCCTGACGAATTTAAGTAAAAAATTTCTCCAATTAAAAAAAATTAAATTCATCCTTGGTTTCAGATTAAAAACCAATCTTGATCAAAAAACTAATGAATCGAGTTCTCTCAATAAAAACCGGATACAGGCGTGCCGCTGAGTATATATCGAGTTGCGCAAAGAAATCGCGATCTTAACTTAATCCTAATCCCCTTGGCGTTTCTGCTTTACGAATGAGTACATAATCTGAGATTAAAATGCGCCTTTTATATCTACTGAGTAAATGAGGTTTTTGCTAAGGGTGGGGGGGGGGGATAAAAAATATCGAGTGGGAGAGAGATGAAAAAAGGAGAGGAACATGATCTTAATTCCCAAAGTCCCGGGTCGGCTTAAATCTCTATCTTCCTGCTTAGCTATCGCGGTATCGCCGAAAATTTTCTACTTGCGAATAGGGAGGGGGTAAGTTAAGATTCATAATTTATGATCTTGAAAATAATCCGGAGACAGTAGATGCGCCCTTCTCTGGAAAGGTGCGTTCCCGCTTGGAAATAATAATATAAAAAAAGTCTTATCCTTTGATCCAGGATTTATTTAACTATGTCCCGGGACCGGCTTATCCCGAGGGAGGCTTTAGCCTCTTTGTACAGGAAGGGGAGAAGTATTGATTTTTAGCTTGGGATTAGTGCATAGTTCAGCTCATTGTGCTTTGTGTTGCGTATTTTACATTCGTTAAGTGAACCATTGTTGGGCAAGTTACTTTTTTTTTGTAACTAGTTATAGTTAATTTTTTTGTAACTGTAACTAGTTACAGTTACTGTATAAAGTAACTTCAAGTTACCTAAGAAGTTACTTTTTTCACATCCTTAATTTTATAATTTAAAAATCAAAATAACTAAGATATTTATTACTTGATGTTATGGTTTTTGACCAGCGGAATATAGTAAATAATAGGATGTTAAGGTTTTTTTTCTACATGGTCTAAAATCAATATCTTTTGAATTTTGATTATTAACTGTATAAGTTGTGAAAAAAATCTCTCTAGCTCCACCGGGATTCGAACTCCTAGTTCTTCTAGTTCCAGCGGAGCTCGAGAGATTTTTTTCACAACTTATAAAATTAATATTCAATATTCAAAAATATTGATTTTAGACCATGTAGAAAAAAAAAACATTAACATCATATTATTAACTAAGATGATAATTCATACAAACTTAATTTGAGAAGAAATAGGCATTAGTTAAAGGACGATTTTTCGGTCACATTTTTTAAACCAAACAGTTATATTTTTAACAAAAAAATATGCAATTTTTTTACCGGAAGTTTACCGGATGTTAACGTTTTTTGTCTACATGGTCTAAAATCAATATTTTTTTAATTTTGATTATCAATTGTATAAGTTGTGAAAAAAATCTCTCTAGCTCCGCTGGGATTCGAACTCCTAGTTCTTCTAGTTCCAGCGGAGCTAGAGAGATTTTTTTCACAACTTATAAAATTAATAATCAATGTTAAAAAAATATTGATTTTAGACCATGTAGAAAAAAAACATTAACATCATATTATTAACTAAGATGATAATGCATACAAACTTAATTTGAGAATAAATAGGCATTAGTTAAAGGAAGATTTTTCGGTCACATTTTTTAAACCAGTTATATTTTTAACAAAAAAATATGCAATTTTTTTACCGGAAGTTTACCGGATGTTAACGTTTTTTGTCTACATGGTCTAAAATCAATATTTTTTTAATTTTGATTATTAATTGTATAAGTTGTGAAAAAATCTCTCTAGCTCCGCTGGGATTCGAAATCCTAGTTCTTCTAGTTCCAGCGGAGCTAGAGAGACTTTTTCACAACTTATAAAATTAATATTCAATATTCAAAAATATTGATTTTAGACCATGTAGAAAAACAACATTAACATCATATTATTAACTAAGATGATAATTCATACAAACTTAATTTGAGAAGAAATAGGCATTAGGTAAAGGAAGATTTTTCGGTCACATTTTTTAAACCAAACAGTTATATTTTTAACCAAAAAATATGAAATTTTTTCACAGGAAGAAATGAATTTTCAAACCAAAAGGACGAATTTTTAACAAAAAAGTTACTTTTCAACCAAATAATTAAACTTTCATACCGAAAATATTAATTTTCAACGAATACGTTAATTTTCAACCAAATAGGTGAATTTTCTACCATTTCCAAACAAAAAAAAAAACGAATTTACAACAAAAAAGATAAATTTCTTTCAAATAAGTTAATTTTCAACCAAGTTTGGAATTTCTACCAAAATAGTAAAATTTTTATCAAAATACATGAATTTTCAACAAAATGTTTGAATTTTCACAACGAAAATATTAATTTTCTACAAAAACGTTGATTTTTAACCAAATAGGTGAATTTTCTACTATTTTCAAACCAAAAAGAATAATTTTCAACGAAAAAGTTCATTTTTAATCAAATTTGGACTTTCTACCAAAATAGTTACATTTTTACAAAAATACATGAATTTTCAACAAAATTTTTGAATTTTCTACAAGAAAGTTAATTTTTAACAAAAAAGTTACTTTTCAACCAAATAATTGAACTTTTATAACGAAAGTATTCATTTTCAACAAAAACGTTAATTTTCAACCAAATAGGTCAATTTTCTACCATTTGCAAACCAAAAAGACGAATTTTCAACAAAAAGTTAAATTTGCTGCCAAAAAGTTAATTTTCAACCAAGTTTGTAATTTCTACCAAAATAGTTGAATTGTTAACAAAATACATGAATTTTCAACCAAATGGTTGAATTTTCACAACAAAAATATTAATTTTCTACAGAAACGTTAATTTTTAACCAAATAGTTGAATTTTGATAGAAAAATATTTGAAATTTCCACCCCCGCCCCAAAAAAAAAAAAATAATTCGAAATAGTTAGATTTTCAACCAAGGAGATGAATTTTCATCCAGAAAAGAGAAATTTTCAAAAAAATAGCTAAACCCTGTTCGAAGATTTTTTTTACCAAAAGAGATGAACTTCCCAATCAGAATTAGCACTTTTCAAAAAAAGAGTTGAATTTTCAACACAAATTTTTTTATTTTTCAACCATTCAGGTGAATTCAACCAAAAAAGAAAAATTAAAAAAAGGCGAATTTTGAACCAAGAAAGGAAAAAAATGTCCATTAAATTGTTAACTTTTGAAACCAAAAAGACGAATTTTCTATAAAACAGTTGCATTTTCAAATGGAAAATATGAATTTTTAACAAAAAAATTACTTTTTAACCAAATAATAGACTTGATTTTTTAACAAAATGTATGCATTTCAAACCAAAATGGATGGCTCAAAGAAAAATATAATAGTTGATATTATTTCAGCCAAAAAAGATTTTAATTTGAAATCAAACACCGTTGTATTCAACCAAAAAAGACGAATTTTTCAAAAAATAGCTGGAATGAAAAAATGTCCACTGAATTGCTGACGAATTTTCTATAAAAAATGTGTATTTTCAAATCGAAGATGTTAGTTTTCAAAGAAAAAGTTACTTTTCAGTCAAATAAAATAGTTGAATTTTCAGCAAAAAAAAGGAAATTTTGAAACAAGAATGAAAAAACTTGGCCACTGAATTGTTGCATTTTCAAGCCAAGAAGATAAATTTT
>CAKNYM010049197.1:88568-128489 GCA_932195095.1 Andricus curvator | reverse complement strand
TCAAGCCAAGAAGATAAATTTTCTACAAAACAGTTGCTTTTTCAAACTGAAGATATGAATTTTTAACAAAAAGTTACTTTTCAGTCAAAGAAAATAGTTGAATTTTCAGCATAATGAAATGAGATTTTTTTTACCAAAAGAGATAAATTTTGAAACAAGAATGAAAAAATTTTCCACTGAATTGTTGCATTTTCAAGCCAAGACGATAAATTTTCTACAAAACAGTTGCTTTTTCAAACCGAAGGTATGAATTTTTAACAAAAAGTTACTTTTCAGTCAAATAAAATAGTTGAATTTTAAGCAAAATAAAATGAGATTTTTTTTTACCAAGAAAGATAAATTTTAAAACAAGAAAGAAAAAAATTTGCCACTGAAATGTTGCATTTTCAAGCCAAGAAGATACATTTTCTACAAAACAGTTGCTTTTTCAAACCGAACATATGAATTTTTAACAAAAATTGACTTTTCAGTCAAATAAAATAGTTGAATTTTCAGCAAAATAAAATGTTTTTTTTTTACCAAGAAAGATAAATTTTAAAACAAGAAAGAAAAAAATTTGCCACTGAAATGTTGCATTTTCAAGCCAAGAGGATAAATTTTCTACAAAACATTGGCTTTTTCAAAACACACAAAGTAACTTCAAAGTAACTAAAATTAAAGTCCCAAGTTAGTGCAAAAATCGCGAATAAGTTACGTTACAAGTTACTTTTCAAAATAGTAAAAAAGTTACCCTAAAATTTACAAAAAACGTAACTTTTCAGCAACTTAGTTACTTGTCATAAGTTACTACCCAACTCCGAAGTGAACGATCGGATTTCGAGAGATTGATTCGTCATGAATGTTGCGATTTCGATAAATAGGTCCTTTTTGTCTTTTTATTTAATATTTTTTAATTTTTACTTAAGGGATCAAAAATTCAGAAGGGAAGTCTAATTTGCATAAGCTCTTTAATCCCAGGGTTGGTGTACTCTTTTGTCTGAAAGGAAAAAAGTTGGACCCCATCTGTTTATTTACTCGCATCATATGTGAAGGTATTCGATCAGGTCAAAAATTTACGTTACAAAAAAATCGTGACCGAATCCATTTCAAATCAGGCAGGTAAAATTATTGTTAACTTTATGTAAATTGAAGTTTAGTCACCTCGAAAGGAATGTTCAGGGAATAATTTTCACGTAATTAATTTTAATTTTGACCATCCCAACCCCTATTGCATTGTGCCCGGAAAATGCCCCAAGATATGAAAAATAGCAGTTTTATGTGAAATTCATAATGAAAAAGGTTTTTTTTGCAATGTTCATTTTTTTTTTTTGATAAGTAACAAGTTTTAGAGTATATATGTGAACTAATTTTCAATTTCCTAAACAATTAGGGTTTATTTAAACGATTTTTTTCAGTAAATCGTGAAAAGTTACTATTTTTGGGATAAGTGATATACATATATGATGAATTTCAAAAATATTATTTTTTGTTTTACATATTTGGTGATTATTTAAACAATTTTTGTTTGTTTGAACAATTTTTTCCCCTGTAAATTGTGAAAATTTATTATTTTCTGGAATTAATGACATTCACTTGCTCGTTTTATTTTTTTAAACAATGAATAATTTATTTTTAAATAATTTTTTTCAGTTAAATTATGGATAGTTATTTTTTTACACGGATTTCGTTGAAATAAGAAAATACTGATTAATAAGCGACATAATGTCAGAGATTCGAAAAAACTAATTGTTTCCCCCATATTTCCTATGAAAAGAAGCAAGTGATTTCAATTGTCTAAATAAGTGCAAACTGTCTTTTACAAAAAATATAATTCTTTACATTCATTAACTGCGTCATTAATTTCAGAAAAAATAATTTTCCACGATTTACACAGGAAAACATTGCTTAAATAAATGTGAATTGTTTAAATAATTGCTAATTATCCTACACAAAATTATTCTTAACATTTTTAATTATGTAATTAATTCCAGAAAATACTAATCTTTCACGATTTACAGGGGGAAAAAATTCTTTAAACAAATTTTTTAAATATCACAAAATATGTGAAACAAAAAATATTATTTTTGACATCCATCAACTGTATCATTCATCTCGAAAAATAGTCAGTTCTCACGATTTACTGGGAAAAATTGTGTTAAAAAATAATAATTGTTTAAAAATTGGAAATTAGTTCAAAAATATTTGGAAACAAGTCCTTATTATTTTTTTTTTCGAAATCCGAGCGTTTCCCGATTTGAAAAAAATACGGAATTTCTTTTTTCGCAAAACGAACAAATTGAGGAGGATAACTTAACAGAAAGCAAAAGTCGAATTTTAGGACCATCCTGAATGACATGTATGTTTCCGATTGAAAAAAAATCACGAAGTTACGAGTATTTAAATTTTGACGTTTTTTTATTTAAAAAAAAAAACACTTTTTTGCTAAAAGCTCCTATAGTTTTTTTTCTTATATTCGGCCTCAGAAATTGTTAAGTCCACATAAAACTTTTAGGATAACTTTCTTATATCAGTTAAAACTTTTAAAGAATATTGGAAAAAATGAAAAAGGTAGGGTTTTCTAGAAAATCTTTATTTTTTTTGTAGAATTTTGAAAACATGAAAATAAGCTTTTTTTAGAAAAACTCACCTTTCTTTTCCTGAAAATATAATTTTCGAATTTTTATCTTAAAGGATGCAAGATATCACAAAAGGGCAAAAAGTATTTTTTCAAGAATTTTTTTACGTGTGCAAAATTTTATCTTAATATTGTTTCATGCCTTTCGTTGTTTTCAAGAAAAATGTGGATATTCGATTTTTTCAAAAAAAAATTCTCCTGGCCGCCTAATTTTCTCTAAAATCATTTTTCATCGCTGAGAGATTCTGCAACTTGAAGTTAAGAACTCGCCTGATTTACAATTGGATTCGGTCGCATGATGAATTTATTTTATTCAATTGAAAATTTTTATAAATAATAGTTTTTTCTTAGAGAGGAAAAACTAATTTTTTGTAAATCAACATAAATATTTACGATTCGTAACTTTATTAAAAAGCTTGCAAAGAGTGAAAAAAAAAACAATTTACTTTTTTATGTGATAGTTATTTTATCATTTTTTTGTCAGTGTGTTTTCAATCCACCCTAATGATTGAATCGTTATTGGTTTTGAAAGAAAGAAAAAGTGAACTCTTAATAAACGTAACGCAACATTGTTATAATCGAACTGATTAGAAATTTCAAACAAAACATGCCTACTAAACGATTTATTGAGAAACTGTCAACAGTGAACAAATAAATTTATTGAAGATGATTGGTACTACAAGATAATATGAAACTTGAAAAGATACAATTAGTTGCTTAAAAATTATACAATAAATTAACTATGCATATAGTAGCGGTGAAAAAATAAATACATTCGATTTTTATTTCCTGACAAAAGCGAAATCTTGTTTTTCTTTTATATTATTTGTTAATTTACATCATTTGAATCAATTATTGTTCAGATTCATCCTAAAGACAAATAGTTAAACTTATTTAACATGTTATCATTATAATGATTATTGAAGCAATTTTTAATTTATACTATTCTAATAACTCAAATTATCAACTGTTAAATACTAGCATTAATAAACAATCAGGAAAATTTATTAAAATAATAATTCAAATCGACTAACATTCAACAGTAGTAAAATCTTTGATTGATTCACATTTCTTTCAATCTAATACATTTCTTCTTATATTGTTTGCTTCTGAAATTTAACTTAAAAAAAGAGTTCATGAAAAAAGTTGATAATTTCTTTGTTTTTGCAGAAAAAATTACAAATGTTTTGGTAAAAAAATCATAAAAGTCAGAACCTTCTCCTTCCCGCTTCCAACTCAAAAAATTATCATTTTAAGCAGAAAAATTATGAATATAATTCCGTGGAAAACCCGAAAACTATGAAAAAACAAGATATTGAAGAAAATTGGACTTTATAAAAAAGAATAAAATCCAATGGATATGTTTAGAATAAAAAATAAAGGTAAAGCAATTTAATTTCTGAAACATTAAAATCAATTATTGTTCAGATTCATCCCAAAGTGAAATAGTTGGGTTTCTCATCAAACTGAAATTTTCATCTGGAAATAAATTTATAATTTTGTAAATGTAAATTTTCTTTTGTAGATGAAAAGTAAGAGGCATCTGCTATGTATAGAGTCATTATGAAATAACAATACAATTGTATTAATCAGACACATTTCCCATGCTTCTTTTCCTTTTTTGCTCTTGAACCTCTATAAACGGGCCGCTTTCCTTATCGGTGACCAGGCTAGCGAATGGAACACATTTATAATGTGTTTTCTTCGGTTCAAAGTGCAACGAACGTGACGAGTCAATTCCGAAACAGGGGTTGATAAAAACCTTATAAAAAGCCTTATGCATTATATTATACATATATGCGAGTGCGTATCCACGGCTTTACGGATGACGGTTATCTCGCGGGTCAGTGATCTCCGCTTAATCTGTAACTGCATAAGAAGAAAAGTAAAAAGATCTAGAAGAATAAGAAGGGTCCCTGGTTATCTTTATCGTCAGTCTACCAACCGTCAAGCTACTTAGCTCATAAAAGTCGATACACTAAGTACATAATCATATCGGCACCAAGGGCTTTCTTATTCCTGATTCTGAAAAATTTTCGTAGAGATAAAGCTAATGTTAATTGATGTTCACCAGGTAAGAATTTAATTAGAAGGTGCTGGATTTTGTTGATGTTTAGATTTTTTGGACCAGTATACCAACAAAATCCAACATCTTCTAATTACATTTTTGCCTGGTTAATATCAATTAACATTAGCTGATCATCCAACACGGTTGAAAGAAGATACATCAGTGGAACAAACCAAATATACAGATGGATTCTTACAAATTGGACTAGTATACCAACTAACTCCAACATCTTTTAATTAAATTCTTACCTGGTTGATGTCAATTAAGATCAGCTAATCATACAACACGGTTGGAAGAAGATACAACAATGGAACAATCCAACTATACAGATGGGTTCTTCGAAATGGACTAGTATACCAACCACTCAGAGAGAAAGTTGTCTTGAAACAAAAGCATCGTCCTCTTGCCTCTTTTGTTTTGAATGACGGGAATATATGTTTTACACAAACAGAATTATTTGGCTGCAAGATTAGGTGAAGTTAGTCACATAAGGACAATTTTTGCTGCAAAAGGTTTCTTGTGGAGACAAATGAAAATCTTCCCAACCTTAAATTTAAGAGGAAATTCCATGTACATCAAGGAAGATCCTATCATCGCCAGAGGACATTTTTCCGAGTGACAAAATCCAACATCTTTTATTTAAATTCTTATCTAGTCAACATCAATCAATATCAGCTAATCATAAAGCACGGTCGGGATAAGATGCAACAATGGAACAAATCAACTATACAGATAGGTTCTTTCAAATTGAACCAGCATATCAACAAAATCCAACATCTTGTAATTAAATTCTTACCTGATCAATATCAATTAACATCAGCTAATCATACAACACGGTTGGAATAAGATACAATAGTGGAACAAACCACCTATACATATGAGTTTTAATAAAATGGACCAGTATGCCAACAAAATCCAACATCTTCTACTTGAATTCTTATCTGGTCAATATCAATTAGCATCAGCTAATCACACAACACTGTTGGGAGAAGATACAAAAATGAAACAAACCAACTATGCAGATGGGTTCTTTTATGTGGACCAGTATACCAACAAAATCCAACATCTGCTATTTAAATTCTTATCTAGTGAATATCAATTAACATCAGCTAATGATACAATACGGTTGGAAGAAGATACAACAATGGAACAATCCAACTATCCAACTATACAGATGGGTTCTTTGAAATGTACCAGTATACCAACAACATCCAACATCTTTTATTTAAATTTTTATCTAGTCAACATCAATTAATATTAGCTAATCATAAAGCACGGTTGGGAGAAGATGCAACAATGGAACAAACCAACTATACAGATAGATTCTTTCAAATTGAACCAGCATACCAACGAAATTCAACATTATCTAATTAAATTCTTACCTGTTCAATATATCAATTAGCATCAGTTAATCATACAACACGTTTGGAATAAGATACAACAGTGGAACAAAACACCTATATAGATGGGTTTTAATTAAATGGACCAGTATACCAACAAAATCCAACATCTTCTACTTAAATTCTTATCTGGTCAACATCAATTAATATCAGATAATCATAAAGCACGGTTGGGAGAAGATGCAGCAATGGAACAAACGAACTATACAGATAGGTTCTTTCAAATTTGACCAGTATACCAACCAAATTCAACCAACCAAAATTCAACCAAATTCAATTAGTATTAGCTAATCATACAACACTGTTGGGAGAAAATACAAAAATGGAGCAAACCAACTATGCAGATGGGTTCTTTCAAATGGACCAGTATACCAACAAAATCCAACATCGTCTACTTAAATTCTTATCTGGTCAACATCAATGAATATTAGCTAATCATGAATCACGGTTGGAATAAGATACAACAATGGAACAAACCACCTATACATATGGGTTTTAATAAAATGAGCGAGTATACAAAAAAAAACAGCTACTTAAATTCTTATCTGGTCAACATCAATTCATATCAGATAATAATAAAGCACGGTTGGGAGAAGACACAACAATGGAGCAATCAAACTATACAGATGGGTTCTTTGAAATTGGACCAGTATACCAACCAAATTCAACATCATCTAATCAAATTCTTACATGGTCAATATCAATTAGCATCAGCTAATCACACAACACTGTTGGGAGAAGATACAAAAATGGAACAAACCAACTATATAGATGGGTTCTTTTAAATGGACCAGTATTCAAACGAAATCCAACATCTTCTATATAAATTCTTATCTAGTCAACATCAATTAATATCATCTAATCATAAAGCACGGTTGGGCCAAGATGCATCAATGGAACAAACCAACTATACAGATAGGTTGTTTCAAATCGGACCAGTATACCAAACAAATTCAACATCATCTAATTAAATTCTTACCTGATCAATATCAATTAGCAGCAGCAAATCACACGATACTGTTGGGAGAAGATACAAAAATGGAACAAACCAACTATACAGATAGGACCTTTCAAATCGGACCAGTATACCAACGAAATCCAGCATCTTCTAATTACTCAGAGATACCTCCCACCCATTATAATCTGGCTCATTCAACCTAAATGTTTGGAAATTTTCAAGTTTTCAATCAATCGAAAGAAAAATGAACGATACCTATAGTTTAAGAACTACATCATGCGAGTAGACGTCATTCTCTTCAGGACTTAAATTTTTTTAAATAAGGGGCTGTTCAAAAACTATGTCACACTACTCACACTGGCAGGGGTTGGGGGTGTTAACAGATCTTGTTACGATTTTGAGCATTTAAATAATCCATTGTTAACTGAAAATTGATCGTTTTTAGTTCAAGATTCAACTATTAAATTTTTCATTGAGAATTCATCTTTTTTGTTTGAAAATACAACTACTGGATTAAAAGTTGAACCACTTTGATGAATATTCATTTTATTGGTTAGGAATGAAACTATTTGGTCGAAAATTCGTTCTTTTTTTGTTGGAAATTAATCTTCCAAATTGAAAGTTTATCTGTGTAATCCATTTTTGAGTGAAAATTGATCGATTTTAGATCCGACTTCATATATTCAATTTTTCATTAAGAATTCATCTTTTTTTGTCGAAAGTTGAACTACTTTGTCCAAAATCCATTTATTGGTTTAAGATTAAATTATTTTCTGAAGTATTCATCTTTTTAAATCTTCTTGAATTGAAATTCAAATAAATCATTTTTATCTGAAAAGTTATCGTTTTTAGTTGAGAATATATAACTTTTTTCATGAAAATTTATATATTTTGTGGTACATTCGTTTTTTTTATAGAAAATTGATTTTCTTTATGTTAGAATTCTATTATTCTGGTAAAAAGTTCAACTCTTTTGTTAAAAATTTGTCTTTCCGATTTGAAAATTCCTCGCTTTTGGTACAAATTTGAACTTTTTTGTTAAAAGTGCAACTGTTTTGTTGAAAATTAATCGGTTTTGGATGAGGATTCTTTGGTTGAATTGAACTATTTTCAATTTTAAATAACAATATTTTTTGTTTGAATTATCAACCACTACATTTTTTGTTGAGAATTAATCTTTTTTTATATAAAATTCAACTTCTTTGTTGAACTATTTTGTTGGAAAGTTATATTTGTTGTTCGAAAAATTTAACTGTTTTGTGGAATATTTGTCTTTTTGTATAGAAAATTCGTCTTTTGGATCAAAAAATCCAAAATATTCCACTGAGTTCAGTAAATTTGAAGTGAATTTAGAAGATTTCAAGGAAATTAAAGAGATTTTGATGAAATTCGTAAGAATTTTAAAATATATAATGGAACAAAATTTGTAAAATATTTTCCTTGTACTAAGACACATCGTTTGATGAAGAATTTTTGTTTGTTATGAAAAAAAGACAAATTAAAAAATAAAAAAAACAAAAATTTTCAGTGAATTGAGCAAATCCCAATTTGAATACCATCAAACGCTTCAAATAAAATTTAAAAAAATTGTAATGACTTTTAATTTCTGAACTTAATGTCTTAAAATTTAAGATTGTTCAATTTCAAGTAGTAAATGCTTCATTTTTTATAAGTTTAATTGAGAATAAACTGGATCCATTTTCGATAATTTGCAACTCTTCAAAATTCTTTGATTTTGAATCATAAACACGAAATTTTTCTATTTTGATTGATTGAAATAAAAATCATGCGATTGTTTCCGCCTCTAATCACATTTATTTTTTTTGTGTTTCAGGTATGTATTGCTTGACTTAAACTTCAAAAAACAAACAAACCATGTTCAATGACAATGTAATTGAAAACAAGTGGTAAGTGTAAATTACTGAAAAAATGCAGTCTATAAGAATTAAAATATCTTCCTAGATAAACTCAAATCAAAAATTCGGTAAAATTTGAAACTTTAAACTTTAAGTATGGTCGTGATTTCATTTTTGCACTAGAATCGACGTGAGGTCTCACAGACCACGGTGGTCTCACAGACCACTGTGATCTCACAGACCACTGTGATCTCACAGGCCACTGTGGTCTCACAGACCACTGTATATATGTATATCTAATTGAATAAGTAAAGAATTTTTTGCTATCTAACTTATACAAGTATATGAAGGGACATTGGAATAAGTAAGAAATTAATAAATATTTTCAACTTTTATTATTAATAATCTTCTACGCCAGGGAAAGAAGGGACCCACATATTAGACGTATAGTGCGGTCTGAAAGATCGCACGTCTATACTTCCATACTAATTTGTCACTTTTTGCTCAAATAAGGGATAATCAGGACGTACGTCTTGCCTTTTAAATAAATTAAAACAAATTGAGACAGCAATATAAAATTTTAACACTACCGTGTTCGTGCGGTCTCACAGACCGCCTGTGAGCTTTCAATTGAAATTGCTCACTAAGTACACGCAGGACCACGCATCCACCTACCTCGGCAAAAGCACAACTAAAACTAAAGTTGCTGATAACGGCATAATTAAGGAAGGCCATTGGGAGACCCGCATATCAGAGCCGTGCGGTCTGTGAACCGCACAACCATACTTATTAATTTTTAACGTAGTTATGAATAAAAAATTATTCTATTATTTATCATAACTCATTATTATATAATTAAAAAGCTTTTTGTAATTTTTTTGGTATACTAAAGCGAAAAGTGACGATTGGCATTTCCATGAAATTTGTAATAATCACGTTTCGAATAATCGAGTTTGATAATTAGCATGAAAAGGTTCAGATAATATTTTGTATTTAGTGAGCGTATGAAATTTGGAGAAAATCATATTGTAAAAGGAAATTAAATGAAATGAAGCATTGCGAATGGTTCATGAGAATTGCCGATGCTGGCGAGCGATGTGTGCGCGTTCCTACGAGCACGAGCAGTGTAAATCGTATTAGGGATTATTGCACGATCAAAAATATCCTCCGAGGATAATCCCTAAAGGTAGTGCCAATGTGTGCGTGGAATTAACTTTACATGTGTGTTCAACAATTCTCTCTCTCTCTCTCTCTCTGTGAATGTCTCTCTTTCTATATCATTTTCTCTCTTCACAAATCTCTATCTCTCTCTCGCTCTCACTCTCTTTCTCGCTCTCTCTCACTCTCTCTCATTCTCTCTCTTACTCGTTCATTTTAAGTACACAAATACACATGAATCTCACTGATTCAGTTCATATGTGTTCGGCTATTAATTTATCTTTCATCTCACTCGAGGCCGCGGTTAATACAAATCTAACGTGGGATGCTACGAATGTCACGTGCGCTTTGTCAGTGTGAATATTTGTGCTTAATTAGCACACTTTTTGTGGATTATCACAACAGTCTTGGATCGCTTGTTTTTCCAAATATTGTCACTAATTACCAAGTGAATATTTTCATTTTGAATAAAAAACAGTTGAATTGAACCGAAAAGACGAATTTTTAACAAAATAATTAACGTGATAGTTTCATTCTTAACCAAAAAAGATCAAAATTTCTACCAGAGGAGATCAATTTTCAAGTTAATATATAGAATTCCTGAAAATAAAAACAAGAATCCAAAGACTTTGGACAACCACCATAAAATGCTACTCTTGTAATTTGAAAAAAAAAAAAATTTCCTAAAAAAAAACGAATTTCCTTTTTCCTTGGACAAAAAAATAAAAAAGAGGAAAGAAAAATGAGAAGGAAACCAACCAAATCCCATTCCTTCTTTTTTTTTCATTTCTTTCGTCTTTTTTATTTTTATTATTATCAAATCACAACACAAAAACTTTCAAAATATTTACCTAGGTATATTTACCTTAGGTAATATTATGTAATATTATTATTACCTTAGGTAAATATTATGAATGTTTTTTTGTTGTGATTTGATTATAATAAAAACAAAAAAGACTAAAGAAATAAAAAAAGAGAAGGAAGGTGATTCGGTTGGTTGCCTTCTCATTTTTCTTTCCTCTTTTTTATTTTTTGTCCAAGGAAAAAGAAATTTTTTTTTTTAGGAAATTTTTTTTTTTTCAAATTACAATAGGAGCATTTTATGATGGTTGTCCAAATTTGGTCGTTGGATTTTTGTTGTTATTTTCAGGAATTCTATACATTATTTTGAGTATTGGGCGTTAAATAGAATTTTGAATTTGATATAATTCTAATTTTAAATTCTTAAATTGAATCAATTTTCAAATCAGGAAGACGAATTCTCAAACCAACAAATATTTTCAGTAAATCAAGAACAAAAATGTTATCCAAAATATGGAAATTTCAAGCCAAAAAGACAAGATTTCTAGAAAAAAAGGTGCATTTGAGACCTCGATTTCAATGAAATAGTTAAATTTAAAAAAAAAAAGATGAACTCTCAAACAAGAAGGTAAATTGTCTACCAGAAAAGACGAAGTTTCAATAAATTACACAAATTTTCCACAAAATAGTTGAATTCTTAAATTAAAAAAGATCAATTTTTAACAAAAAATAGAAGAGCTAAATTTTCATTAAAAAAAAATTAATTTTCAGTAAAAAAAACAAACGAATTTGCTAAAAAAAGTTGAATTTTTAACCAAAAAATATTTTTCAGTCAATAAACAACAAAAATTTCATCAAAAATACTGAAATTTCAAGTCAAAATGACGAGATTTCTACAAAAAAGGTGAATTCTCAATTAAATACATAAATTTTTAACCAAATAGGTGAATGGTATCTTAACATTTTTAGTTTAAAAATTACTTTTCAACAACCAAAAAAAAATTTCAATTAGTTAAGTTCAGAGAAAAAAGCATGTCATATTTGATATTTCAAATAAAAAAGATTTTTATTTGACATCAAAAGAAGTTTAATTTAACCAAAAAAGACGAATTTTCAACTAAATTAATGAAACGTCAAGAAAAAATGAATTTTAAACAAAAGGGTTTAACATTCAACGAAATAGAGAAATTTTTAACCAAATGATGATTTTTTTACTAGGATGATTAATTTTTTACCAAAAAGACGAATTTTCAACAAAATACAAATAGTTACATTTTCAGATAAAAAAAGTAATTTTTTCACTAAAAAAACGAATTTCCAAGAAAATAGTTAAATTTTCAAATAAATAGTTCAATTTCTTATCCAATTTTTGAAATTTTAAGCCAAAAAGACGAATTTTCTACAACAAAGTTCAATCTTCAACCCAAAAATATGAATTTCAAACAAAAAAGATATTTACAACCATATAATTGAATTTTAACTAAAATTCTGTATTTTTAAACTAAAATACATCATTTTTAACAAAAAATAGAAAAGGTAAATTTTTATTCAAAAAATTAATTTTAAATAAAAAGACGAATTTTCTACCAAAAAGTTAAATTTTCTACCAAATAGTTGAATTTTCAAACCTAAAAGATGAATTTTCGACAAAACAGTTTTATTTTCCATCCGGAAATATGAGTTTTCAACAAAAAAGTTCATTTTCAACTAAGCAGTTGAATTTTCAACCATATAGTTGAATTTTCAGTTTAAAAAATGTATCTCTAACGAAAAAAAATTTAACACATTAAATCAATTTTTAACCAAAAAGATAAATTTTCAACTAAAATTATGAATCTTCAAAAAAAAGTGAATTTTCAAGAAAGCAGTTCCAACTAAGGTCTTGAATCATTTTCGACCGAGAAAGATGAATTTCCAAACAAAAAAATCTAATAATTGATATCTCAACCAAAAAAGATTTTAATTTTAAATAAATAAAACACCTGAATTTAACCAAAGAAGACTAATTTTCAAAAAAAGACATAAATTTTCAACCAATTAGTAGAATTTCCAACCGAAAAAGATCAATTTTCAACTGAATATAGAATATTTTAATTATATACGCAATATAATAATATTTAAATTTTGATTAACCAGTTGAATTTTCAACACGACAAAATGTAATTTCTCAACAAAAAAGTTGATTTTTAACGAAAAGGATGAAATTTCTACAGAAAAAGATGAATTTTTAAATCAAAAAGCCTGTGATAAGTAAAAATGGTATTTTGGATAATTTTTTGAAAATTTTTAATTTTGATTTAAAAAAAATAAATAAAATATAATAGTTTTAATAAATCCTGAAGTTTATTTTTAATACTTTTAAAATATTAGGTTCAAAAAGTGGAAATTTTTAGCTTAAGAAATAAGGTAAAATAAAAAATAAAAACTTTCAGAAGTTTTCAAACGTAAGGGCTTTCGTTAAAAAAATATACGATTGCACGTATTCAGTACTACTTTTCTTTGATTAATTTATTATTGTTTCTCAATGTATGAAGAAATTCTAAAATCATAATCACATTGACGCCTTCAATTCAGATTTCTTTTTTTCTAAATTTCAGTTCAGCTCTTAATATTAGGTCAAAAAAGTTTCAAGTTGTAACAATTTTAGGTATTTTTCTTTACTGTAAATTACTCAAAAACGTCCAACTGAAGCTATAGAAAAAAAATAATATTACAAAGATAAAGATTATTAAAGATAATTATAAAGATTATTAGTGAGAAATCAATTCAAATTATTTTTATTATTTATTTAATTATTTTTTATTATTTCAAATTCTTATTTTAAGATTAAATTCCTCATTATCTTCATATATCTTTATATTATCTGAAACTATAAATTGCAATAGCTTTTGTCGATGTTTTATCGACAATTTAGGCAACTCTCTTTTCCATTAATTATATACATGGGATGCTACAATTACAAAAATTTTAAAAGTGGATTCGATGTTCGAAAGAAGAAAAACCAGGGTGCAAATTTCTCTTCATTGTGTATTCATAATGGCCCCAACGTCGCAGCCTTAATGTTCTAAGACTCTTAAGAAAAAATGTAAAGGTAGCCTTAAGTCCGTATTAATGTAGTCGGTGTCATTATCAAAGACCCTTCTCTGCTATCTATTTTTAATAGGATTTGACTTCTGTTCCTTACACAAGCTTTTAACTTCAATTCGAGTTAAAAATTATACCATCATTATTTTCAGGATTTTTCCCGTTTGAAATATTTCAGTAAAAAAAATAATAGTGGGGCTAAGGCGACAGTGGGGCTAAGACGACACTTGCTTTTTTGAAGAAAACTATAAACCGTGTGCACTTGTTTTTTTTTTTTTTTAATAAATGGGGATGAGAACGTTAAAAAATGTTGTTCAACAACGTATTAGGTATTGTTGGATCAAAAATTCAGTTGGCTTAGCCCCACAATTTTTTCCTCGACAGATTTTCCATCAGTTCAATTTTTTTTCTCATAATTGATAAAAAAAGCATCGTAGTTCAAAATGATGAGTAAAATTGTGTAGCCAACTAAATTATCGATCCAACCATACCTAATACGTTGTCAATCAAATTTTTTTTATAATTAAAAACGACTTAAAAAAAAAACTGGCGGCTTAGCCCCACTCTCCCCTGATAAATAAATAGAAAAATACTTAAACTAGTTTGTAATTTTAATTCTTCATTAGAATCAAGTTTTTTAATTTTAATAAGGGGACGTCCATTATTATATTCTTTTGAATAAAATAATCTAGATACTATATTGAACCTTATGGTCGAATTTTTGACCAAAAAAGATTGAAATTAAAAAAAAAAAACAGTTGCATTTTCATCCAAGTAGCTGAATTTTCAAGTCTAGAAGAAAAATGCTTCAAAAAACTTTTGGATTTTCAACTCGAAATGTTTAATTTTCAGCACGAAGTTCATTTTCAATCAAGAAAGATGACTTTTCTATCACAAAAGATAAATTTTCAGTTCAAAAGGACGAATTTTCAACAGAATAGTTGAATTTTTACTAAGAAGGATAAGTTTTTAACCAAAAATGTAATTGTAAAATTTTCAGATAAGAAAATTACTTTAAAAAAAAGAATTTTTATTCAGTTGAATTCAACGAAAAAGACGAATTTTCAACAGAAAACTTAATTTATAACGAAACACTTTAATTTTCAACTAAAATTATGCATCTTCAAGCGAAATTTTTTTTTACATAGTTGTAGTAGATAATTTTTCAACGAAGAATGTAATATTTGATATTTCAACCACAAAAATTGAATCTAAATAAAAAAAGTTAAATTCAACGAAAAAAGGCGAATTTTCAAGTAGAATAAATCAATTTTCAATTAAAATTGATTACTTCTAACAAAAAATGAAATAATTATCTTTTTTTCAATTAAAAAATTGAGATTTTACTATTATTTGCTTCAAAATCTAATTATTTAGTAAAAATTCAACTAATTTTGGTCGAAGATTCACCTTGATTGAAAATTGAACTATTTTGTTAAAAATTCTTTTCATTTTTGTTCAAAAGTTAATTTTTTTAGACTGAAAATGTAACTTTTCTATTTTTTATTTAAAATATTTATCTTTTTTAGTTGATAATTCAATTATTTGGTTGCAAATTCGTCCTTTTTAGATGAAAATTCAAGTATTTGGTTGATAATTCATGTATTTTGTTGACAATCAATCTATTTTATAGAAAATGAATCTTCTTGGTTAAAAAATAAAATTTCCTGGTGGAAAATTCAATTCTTTGGTTGAATGTTAAAACCTTTTCTTGAACATTCACTTTTTTAAAGATTCATCAACTATTTTTTATTTCAAATTTAAATCTTTTCTGGCTAAAATATCAACTTTTTTGTTGAAAAATAATGTTTTTAATTGAAAAATTTAACTACTGGTAGAAACTGAAACTATTTGGTTAAAACATCAACGATTAATTTGAAAATTCAACTATTTTTTTGACATTTTTTTTCGGTTAAAAATTAATTTTGTTTGTTTCGAAAATTTAGTTATTCTATTTTTTGTTGAAAATTATCTTGATTATAATTTGAAAATTCAACTACTTGATCGAAAACTCATGTACTTTGTTGGATATGTACGTATTTTGTTAAAAAATCGTCTTTCGGTAGAAAATTTATCTTCTTGGTTGAAAGTTCATCTTTGTAGGTTAAGAATTCAACTATATTTTCAAAACTTCTTTTTTTTAGTTGAATTCAGCTGGTTGAAAATTCGTTTTTTTGTTGTTCAAAATTATATTTTCTAACTGAAAATTAAACGATTCCATTTTTGGTTGAAAATTTATATTTTTAGTTGAAAATTCAACTATATCGTTGAAAATTCATCTTTTCAGGTATAAAATTAATATTGTTTATTGAAAATGTATTTTCTTGGTTGAGGATTCAATTTTTTTGTTTTTTTTTTTTGTTGGAAGTTAATTTTTTAAACTTGAAATTCATCTTTCTTGATTGAAAATTAAATTTCTTGTTGAAAATTCGTCCTTTTTTTATTCAAAATTCATCCTTTATGATAGAAAAGTCATCTTGCCTGTCTAAAAATTAATCTCTCTGGGCTGAAAATTAACTTTTTTGTCGAAAATTTGATTTTTTGGGTTAAACATTAAACTGTCTAAAAAAATTCGTCTTTTTGGCTTGAAAATTCAACAATTCTTTCTAAAAATCCTTGTCTTTCGTTGAATCAAGAAAAATTTTGTTTATTCAACAATAGAATATGGTTATTATATTGACAAAAAAATTTGGTTGACCCAACTACATTTTTTGGTTGTCTCAACAAAATCTTTTGGTAGATCGAGTATTTGGCTGATACAACAAGAAAAATTTTGTTGGATCAATCAAAATATTTGTTAGATCAATCAATATTTGTTCCATCCAACCAAATTTTCATTTAAATCCAAGAAAACAAGTTTTTTTAGGTCAAGAACAATTTTTGTCTAAGTGTGGAAGAAAATGATCTTCTCTGGGTTATTCAATTTTGTAAGGAGTGATGCAAGAAAATGAAAAGTTGAGAATTTAACTGAATTCTTAAGCAAGTTCTTAAATGACGATATTGCTACGTCAAGAAAGGCCGCACCAATCCTATTTCTTTCTTATGCAAAATCTCAAGCGTGTAGAGCGTTAAGGGATTAAAAGTCTACTCTATAGGGTCAGCTGAAGGCTTAGAGTGCCTAACAAGATTAGCCTAAGACGTCGAGTCCGCGTATCCCGAGGATTATATATTATGTATTCACCTGATGTATTCACAAAGATCTAGTTCGCGACGTAAGCAATAGCAAATTTGTTTAAAATATCATGTACAAAAATTGCTAAATAATTTCTAAAACATTCGTTATATCACCAGGGTTAATCAAGATTAAAGAGAGGTGTGCTAGGACATAAAAGTGCGACAACAAATAGTTTATAGGAAATGCATGATGAAGAGTGTCAGAGAAGTGAATGACGCCTGGAATAAACGACCTTGGATACTAATGGGCCCGACTGGAGAGCTTTACATGATGACTTTGTCAAGCTCTTCGCCTGGGGTGATTGCTAGAGAGATTGACCAGCGAGTTGGGTCACATAATGCGGAATAAACCCCGTCCCGTTAAGGAATATGCCTACGTCCAGAAATAGGGTGATTTTTCACGAAAACAGGAAAATAATTGAGGATTAGGTTCTTGTGAATAAAATCAATGTTTATTTTTACTAGGAATCTGACCGGAAATCAGTTGACCTGGCGTTCGAATCCCAGCGGAGTGAAAGGAGAAGATCTTTTTTCTGAATAAGTTTAATTACAATTTTTTTTATTTATAGCTTCATCTAGTCTGAGATGTCGTTAAAGATTTTCTGTATTAGAGGATATAACTTTGATCGATATTGTAGATTTCCATTTTCACAGTGTGTGTGAAAGGATTTCTCTTCTGATCGATCGTTACCATCTCCGATGATAATACAGATTTCTCGTAAAAATTGACTTGTATATAACATCTTGCAAAATAAAGCGTATTTCAGAAAAAGGATTCTTCCTCTAATCTGTCTAGTAGCTCAGAGGTTTGAGCACCTGACCGGAAACCAGTTGACCTGACGTTCGAATCCCAGCGTAGCGAAAGGAGAAAATCTTTTTTCTGAATAAATTTGATTTAAATATTTTTAATTTATAGCTCCATCTAGTCTTAGATCACGTTAAAGATTTTCCGCATTAGAGGATATAACTTTGATCGATATTGTAGATTTCCATTTTCACAGTGTGTGTGAAAGGATTTCTCTTCTGATCGATCGTTACCATCTCCGATGATAATACAGATTCCTAGTAAAAATTCACTTGTATATAACATCTTGCAAAATAAAGCGTATTTCACAAAAAGGATTGTTCTTATGATCTCTCTAGTAGCTCAGTGGTTAGAGAAGATCTTTTTCTGAATAAATTTAATTCAAAAATTTTTAATTTATAGCTCCATCTAGTCTGAGATGACGTTAAACATTTTCTGCATTAGAGGATATAACTTTGATCGATATTGTAAATTTCCATTTTCACAGTGTGTGTGTGAAAGGATTTCTCTTCTGATCCATCGTTACCATCTCCGATGATAATACAGATTCCTGTAAAAATTGACTTGTATATAACATCTTGCAAAATAAAGCGTATTTCAGAAAAAGGATTCTTTTTCTGATCTCTCTAGTAGCTCAGTGGTTAGGGCACCTGACCGGAAATCAGTTGACCTGGTGTTCAAATCCCAGCGGAGCGAAAGGAGAAGATGTTTTTTCTGAATAAATTTAATTTATCAATGTTTATACCATATTTCATTTAATATGAAACTTTTGAAATTATTAAGATTTCAAGTCGAAATATATTAAATTTTCTATAAAATAATTTAATTTTTAAGGCCATGTGACGAGTGGGTCACGTGACCGGATTCCTACCCTACCGACACTTTTTTTCAAAATCAACTTACGTTGACACGAAACGCGATATCGAGTTGAAAATTTAGGATAATAAATAAGAAGCGCTGAGAAAGGCGGCTCTGGTTCTAAATTTTAATAATCATAAAAAAAGCAAAAAAAAATTATTTACAAAAATTTTTTTTTTCATAATTATAAAAATTTAGGACCAGAGCCGCCTTTCTTAGCGCTTCTTATTTATTATCCCAAATTTTCAACTCAAAATCGCGTTTCATGTGAACGTAAGTTGATTTTGAAAAAAAGTGTCGGTAAGGTAGGAATCCGGTCACGTGACCCACTCGTCACATGGCCTTAACAAATAAAAGGAATTTTTAAGAAGACTGTTGAATTTTCAACCCAAAAAATTGAATTTTTAAGAAAACATTTATTTTAAACCAAGAAATATTAGTTTTCCACCATCAAAGATGAATTTTAAATCCAAAAGAACAAATTTTCGATAAAAAAGTGGAATTTTTACCAAAAAGATGACTTTAACAAAATAGTTTGATTTCTAACATAATAAGTAAGCTTTCAACAAAGTAGTTGAATTTTTAACGAAATAGCTGCATTTTTTACCCTACTGATAAGTTTTCCACCAAACAGATTAATTTTCTACTAAATTGTGGAATTTCCGAGCCAAGAAAAGAATTTGTTACAAAACTGTGGAATTTTTAACCAAAAAGATGATTTTTACACCAAGATGATTAATATTTTGAAGAAAGTATAAATTTCCAACAAAATACATGAATTTTCAACCAAATTGTAGAATTTTTAACCCAAAAACATTAATTATCTACAAAACAGTTGAATTTTCAATCTGAAAATATGATTTTTTAACAAAAAAGTTAATTTTCTACCGAAGAGTTAAATTTTTAAATAAATACATAGTTTAATTTTTAACCAAATAAATGAATTTTTAATCAAATAGTTTAATTTTTTACCAAATTGATGAATTTACAACAACAACAAAAGAATTATTAACAAAATAGTTAGATACATTTTCAATCAAAGAAATTAATTGATTTGTCAAAAAATACAAGAAACTATTCGGTTGAAATGTAACTTTTTTGTTGATAATTCATATATTTTTCTTTTTGACTTGAAAATTCAACAATTAACAGAAATTTTTTTCTTTCTTGGTTCAAAATTTGGCTTTTTGGTTTCGAAATTAATTTTTTTTGCAAAAAAGTCTAATTTTTTTGTTGAATACAACTGTGTTTGATTTGGAATCAAAATCTTCGTTGGTTGAAATAATATGAACTATTATATTTTTCGTTGAGGATTCATCTATTTTGGTTGAAAATTCGTGTATTTTATGAAAAATTCAACTATTTTATTTGGTTTAAAAGTAACTTTTTGCTGAAAATTCATATTTTCGATTTGAAAATACAACTGTTTCATAGAATATTTTTTTCTTCTTGGGTTGAAAATGCAACATTCCAGTGGAAATCTTCTTCTTTCTTGTTTCAAAATTCAATTTTTTCTTCTAAAAATTTATCTCTTTTGGTAAAAAAAAAATTTACTTTTGATGAAAATTCATCTATATTGTTTAAAATTCGTTTTTTTCTTGTTGAATTCAACTGTGTTTGATTTCAATCAAAATCTTTTTTGTTAGAGATAATATCAATTATTATATTTTTCGTTGAGAATTCATCTATTTTGGTTGAAGATTCATGTATTTTGTAAAAAATGCAACTATTTTATTTGGATCAAAAATAACTTTTTTCTTAAAAATTCATATTTTCGACTTGAAAATGTAACTTTCTTTGCAGAAAATTCGTCTTTTTGGTTTGAAAATTTAACAGTTTAGTAGACATTTTTTTTCTTCGTTCAAAATTTGGCTTTTCCGTTTGAAAGTTGATCTCTACGGTAAAAAAATCTATTCTTTTTTTGAAATCGTCTTTTCTGGTTGAAGTCAACTGCGAATTCAACTATTTTGTTAGAAATTTTCAATAGTTGGTTAAAAAATAACGATAATTGTTGTTGATAATTCAATTTTTTTTTAATTGTTGATTTTGGTTTGCAAATTCATCTCTTTTGGTTGAAAATTGTACTATTTTGTTTCAAATCGGTTTTTTTGGTGGGGAGAGGGTGGAAAATTCAAATATTTTGCTAGAAAATTCTACCATTTGATTGAAAATTTTAATTTTCTATCGGAAAAATCTTTTGTTGAAAATTCGTCTTTTTGGTTTGAAAATGGTAGAATATTCATCTATTTAGTTGAAAATTAACTTTTTTGTTAAAAATTAATATTTTCGGTATAAATATTCAACCATTTAGTTGAAAATTCATGTATTTTGATAAAAGTTTATCTATTTTGGTAGAGAGTTCAAATTTGTTTGAAAATTAACTTTTTCGTTGGATATTTAACTTTTTTGTAGAAAATTCGTCTTTTTGGTTTGAAAATGATAGAAGGATCAACTTTTTGGTTAAAAATTAACTTTTTTCTTAAAAATTAATATTTTCGGTATGAAAATTTAACAATTTGGCTGAAAATCCAAGTCCAAATTTGGTTTAAAAGTAATTTTTTGTTGAAAATTAGCTTGACAATTAATTTTTTCCGGTAAAAAATTTCATATTTTTTGGTTAAAAATACAGCTATTCAGTTGGAAAATGTCACTGTAAGATCCTACTTTAACTAATCCCTATTTCTTTTCAAATTAAGTTTTTAGCCGAGTTATTTTGATTTTTGAATGATAAAATTAAGGAAGTGAACAAAGTAACTTTTATATTAATTAATTTTTTTCTGAAAAAAGATCTTCTCCTTTCGCTCCGCTGGGATACGAACCAAAGAACTTCTGATTTCCGGTCAGATGCTTTTCCGATTAAGCTACTAGAGAGATCGAGAGAAGAAACTTTATTTCAGAAAATTTACGCATTATTATGCTGAATGTTTCAAATAAAATTTTTAAAGGAATCTGTATTATCATTAGAGAATAACAGAAATTTTTAACGCCTTTTCAGACTAGATGGAGCAATGAAAGAAAAATTATTTAGCTCTATCTAGTCTGAAAAGACGTTAAATATTTTCTGTTATTCTCTAACAGATTCCTTGAAAAATTTTATTTGTACCATCTAGCAAAATAATGCGTGTATTTCTGAAAAAAGTTTCTTCTCTCGATCTCTCTAGTAGCTTAATGGGAAAGCACCTGACCGGAAATCAGTAGTTCTGTGGTTCGATTCCCAGCGGAACGAAAGGAGAAGATCTTTTTTCAGAAAAAAATGAATTAAAATAATTTTTAATTCATAGCTCCATCTAGTCTGAAAAGACGTTAAAAATTTCTATTATTCTCTAATGACAATACAGATTCCTTTAAACGTAACTTTCGACGTAACTTTAAGTTACTTTATCTAGTAACTGTAACTAGTTACCTTTTTTCGCTAAGTGACGTAACTGTAACTAGTTACTCAAAAAAGTAACTTACCCAACACTGGTCCCTCCACTCGAAGCGCCATAAAGTTATACTGTAATCCGGGCCCTCAAATTTTGATTGTGGTACTAACATACTCTTCAATGCTATACTTTACGGAGATATTTAACAAAATTGCTATACTAGGAATCTGTATTATCATCGGAGATGGTAACAATCGATCCGAAGAGAAAACCTTTCACACACACACTGTGAAAATAGAAATCTACAATATCGATCAAATTTTTTCAGAAAAAAGATCTTCTCCTTTCACTCCGCTGGGATTCGAACACCAGATCAACTGATTTCCGGCCAGCTGCTCTAACCATTGAGCTACTAGAAGATCATAGGAAGAATCCTTTTTTCTGAAATACGTTTTATTATGCAAGATGTTATATATATCTAGTCTGAGGACGTTAAATATTTTCTGTATTAGAGGATATAACTTTGATCGATATTGTAGATTTCAATTTTCACAGTGTGTGTGTGAAAGGATTTCTCTTCGGATCGATTGTTACCATCTCCGATGATAATACAGATTCCTGGCAAAAATTGATTTGTATATAACATCTTGCATAATAAAGCGTATTTCAGAAAAAAGGATTCTTCCTCTGATCTCTCTAGTAGCTCAATGGTTAGAGCACCTGACAGGAAATCAGTTGATCTGGTGTTCGAATCCCAGCGGAGTGAAAGGAGAAGATCTTTTTTTCTGAATAAATTTAATTTCAAAAAAATGGTTATACCCCCTGAAAATAATATGAGGTGATAAAAAGATGATTTTATTTCCTACTGTAGCACCTTACCCCAGATTTCGTACAATGTAGCTTTCACGTCATAAAGGAGTGCGTTTGAAAATATATAGACACATATAAATGGAAGAAAGAGCGTCAAGGGGAACCCTTATCTTCCCTGGTCGACTAGTACTCCATTTCAAGTTGAGATATGACCAGCTACGGTTTTAATGTCTTTTCTCGTGTTTTGATTAAGAGAGGCAGCCACCTAACGACGAAACAAGACAAGAGAAGGGCTCTTGATATCAAAGAATGAGATACAAGATTACAAAAAGTTGGAGGGGGCAGCACGCTTTTATTAATTATCGGCTTATGGCTGTCAGATCGTCAAAAGCTGTTTCCTTCCACTCCTAAAATTCTGATAAGAGCCTTTTCTTTCAAAACGACCAAGGCACTTAAAAATGAGAAAAATGAAATATATGTAGTCGAGGCCTGGCGGGGCCTGGCGCCGCCAGGGTACTTTTTTCGAAGGCCTGGCGGCGCCAGGCCACTTTCTTGTCAAACGAAAAATTTTTCCAGCTATGGGCCATCCATAAACTATGTTACCAATTTTGGACTTTTTTGATCTCCCATAAATGTAACGTAGCCGTGGCTAAAGACGGATTTTACATTTATAAATGCTTTTAAATCAAATTAATGCAGATAACATATTGCATTCAATACAAAAAAAAAATTCCTAAGATTTCAAGCCGATATATATTGAATTTTTAACAAAATAGTTGAATTTTCAACAAAAAAGATGAATTTTCAAAAAAAATAATAATTTTAAACCAAACAGTGGCATTAACAACCAAATAGATTAACTTATCAGTAAAAGCGACGAGTTTTCAAAAATATAGTCAAATATTCAACCAAATAATAACATTTTCAAGACAAAAAGACGAATGATTTCGAAGATAGTTGAATTAAAAAAAAAAAGTTACTTTTCGACCAAGAAAGATAAATTTTCAACCAAGAAGTATGTTTTTTCTACAAAAAAATACGAGTTTTTGACCTGAAAGGATAAATTTTTAACAACATAGTTGAATTTTCGTCCAAAAATGATAACTTTACAAAATAATTAAATTTTCCAAAAATAATTAGGTGTTTAACAAAATAGTTGAATTTCTAACCAAATAGTTGAATTTTGAGAATACAAATACGAATTTTCGCACAAAGAAGATTAGAATTCAATCAAATATTTGAATTTTCAAGACAAACAGACAAATTTTGTAGAAGACTCTTGAATTTTTATTTAAAAAAAAATTATTTTCAACCAAGAAAGATGAAGTTTCAACAAAAAAGTAAAGTCTCCAAGCTGAAAAGTCGAATGTTTTGAAAAACAGCGGTCTTTTATATCTAAAAAAAAGTGAATTTTCAACAAAAAAGACGATTTTCAATCAAGAAAGATGAATTTTCAGCAAGATAGTTAAATTCTCAATCAAAAAGTTAAACTTTCAGCAAACAAGAATAATTTTCTACCCAAAAAGACGACTTTTCAACAAAATACATTAATTTTCTAACAAACAGTTGAATTTTCAATTTGTACAATATACAGGATAAAGTTTCAACGGAAAATGGAATAGTTCAATTTTCAGATAAAAACTCGGATAAAAAAAAGCTATGAACAAAAAAAACGAATTATCAACAAAATTGTTAAATTTCCAATCAAAAAGACGAATGTTCTACAATACAGTAGAATTAATAATAATAATAATAATAATTAATAAATGTTCAACATAAATTCCAACTCTAATCATGGATCCTCAATAAAAAAAATTAATGTTTTTACAAAATTGTTCAACCAAGAAGATTAAATTCTTACCAAGAGAGACGTATTTTCAACCAAAAAGTTAAATTTTCAACTGTAAAAGATAAATTTTTAACCAAAATTGAAAAGTTTAATTGTCAATTTCGAAAATTTATTTTCAACTAGACATGAAACGAATTTTCATAAAAATAGTTAAATTTTCAACCAAAGAGATGAATCTTCTACTAAAAAAATAAATTTTTAACAAAGTAGTTGAATTTTTGATCAAAAAGATGGCTTTTTGAAATATAGTTACATTTTCAACAAAATAATTAAATTTTCAACCAATTACAAGATTTTTTAAACAAACCAGAAAAATTCCGAACCAAAAATATAATACTAGCCTTTTCAATAAAAATTTAAAAATTTTAATTTTCATATTCATTTACATCGGTTTTCAATATTCTGTAACTTTCATTTAAATATGAGATTTTACCCCAGCAAGAGTTCTAAGAAAATAAAAAAATTAATAAGTTAATGTTGGATTTTATATCGTGCTAAGATATTATTAAAAGACATTTTGAATTATGAGTCTTACTGATGTGTTTCATTTTTGACACTGATCCATTTTGAAAATTTTGAAAATTGAAAATTCGCCAACTTGTGCAGTTTTAAATGTTTATAGTTTAAAATCGTAAAATTTTAAACATCTTTTTGAAATAGGTCTAACTTGAAGATTTGCAATTGAAAATACATTAATTTAAAAAAGGTATAAATCGAAATTCCTAAATTTGTATGGTTTTGAAGATCAAAATTCAAGTTTTCAATTCTAAATCTTTCAAACTGAAAAAAATTTCGAACGTAAATAAAAAAATGACAGCTTTTCAAATTTAAAACTTAAAACTTACAAATTTAAAACCTAAAACTTACATAATTTTTAATTTTCAAAATTAAAAACTCTTCAATTTCAAAGATTTAAAATTTAGAGTCACAGCTGAAAACTCTTAAATTTTAGAGATGTATACGTAAAGATTCTTAAATTTGGATGATTTTGGAAATCGAAAATCAAGTTTTCAATTCTAAATCTTCTAAATTGAACAAATTTTTAATGTAAATAATTAAAATTACAAACATTTTTGCATTGAAAATTGTCAAAATTAAAAACGCTTGCATTTTAAAGATTTAGAATTTAAAGTGCTGCAATCTTGAAGAATTACAATTGACAATTTTGAAAATATATAGAATTACAAATTATTCAGTTTTTAATATTTATATTTCAAAGGTATGTAATTTGGAATATTCTTCTGTTATAGCTCAATTTTGAAGATTCACAATTGAAAACGCTTGAATTTTCAAAAGTTATGAATAATAATTCTTCAATTTTGATGATTTTAGTGATTTTGGAAATCAAAAGTCAATTTTTCAATTCTAAATCTTTCGAATTGAAGTAATTTCGAATGTTAATAATAAATAATACAAAAATTTTTAATGGTCAATTATCAAAATTATAAAATCTGCAATTTTAAATATTTATATATATATTTATGCCAACGGCCATACCACGCTGAAAACCCCAGTTCTCGTCAGATCACGGAAGTTAAGCAGCGTTGGACGCGGTTAGTACTTGGATGGGTGACCATTCAAGAATACTGACATGAGTGCTGTTGGCACATCGTGGGTGTGGTGAGCCCACACTTGTAGTTATTTATAACTACAAGAAAAACCTAGAAACACTACCCGAATCGGGTAGTGTCACGCCTACCCTGAAAGGGAAATGGTTTAATGGTATATATAATTAGAAGTTCTGCAAGCTTAAAGATTTACAATTGAAAATTTTTTAATTTTGAAAATATATAGAATTACAAATTATTCAAAACATTTTTTAGTATAGTTCAATTTTTAAGATTTACAATTGAAATTTCTCCAGTTTTTTCGATTTGCATTTTAAAATTATTCAATTTCGAAGATTTCGAACTAAAAACTCTTGAGTATTAAAGATTTATGAAAAAAAAATTTTCATTTGGACGATTTTGAAGATAAAAAGTCAAGTTTTCAATTCTGCATCTTCCAAATTGAAGAAACTTTGAATATAAATCATCAAAATTACAGAATTTTTAATTGTAAATTTTCAAGATTAAAAACTCTTCAATAATAATAATAATAATAATATATATAATATAAATAATATATAATATAATAATAATCAGATTTCTTAAAATATGTTTTTTTTTTAATATTATTTTAAGAATAAAAATGATAGTACTAATGATAATCATGTTTTTTACAATTAAATTTTTATTATTATCGCTTGTTACCAATTTTTGAAAAATTGTAAAATTGTAATAAGTGGTAGCTTATTTTTTCGGGGAAAATATTCCCTACAACTCTACTGTTTTTAATTTTGAAAGTAAATTTTTCGATGACTGAAATCTTTTAAATAATTTTAATTAAAGAAAACTTTTTTTAAACAAATAACTATATTGGGAGATCATGTAATTATTTTCAAAATTGGAAACAGTAGAGTTGTACGGAATGTATTCTTGAAAAAATTAACCCCGATTTATTAAAATGAAAGCATTTTTTGAAAATTGGTAAGAAACGAGAGTAAGAACAAATTTAATTAGAGAAACTATTGTTGAAATGACTATTTTTCATAATTTGAACAACTTTTTTCATAAAAAATAATGTTCTCTCTCCTAAGACATGGCTCATAATATCATTTCAATTCTTAAAATCATAGAAAACTTTTTTTTTCTAAATTTGATTTTTGGCACAACTACTTCAAAGTTTTACAATTGTAAAGAATTACTTGCAATTAAAAAAATTTTGAATTTTGAAAATATAGACTGGAAAATTATTTAATTTTCAAGTTTCATATTTTAAAGGTATGTAATTTTGAACGTTTCTTCGTTGGAAATAGTTCAATTTTGTCCAATTTCGAATAATTCCGATTGAAGATTCTTCAATATTAATTGTATACAATAGAAAATGATGAAATGTTGAGCCCGATTTGTGGAAGAGTTGCGACTGGGTCCTTCACCACGAAAAAGAACCTGCCCATTCATCGCAGCATATTCAGCAATTTCTGGTGAAACACGGTTTTACACAACTTCGGCAGCCCCCATAGAGTCCTGATTTGGCTGTCTGTAATCTCTGGCTGTTTCCCAAATTGAAATATCTTCAAAAAGGAAAACGATTTTAAGACGTAGAGGACATGAAACAGAATGCGACAAAGCCGTTAGCTATTCCGAAAGGTGACTTCAAGGAGTGACAACGCACCTACCCACTTATCGCAGTTTATTCAGCAATTTCTGGTGAAACACGGCCTTACACAACTTTGGCACAATAGTACAATAGTTGTCTGGTGAAATAATGATTTTTTTTTTAAAAAGAAAAAACGAGAAAGAGACTGAAAATTATTCTAGAAACAGGGCAAGGGTAGCGGTGGTTTTCGTAAGGGGATTCTCTGATACGATTTCACGCTGGATTTGCCTAAGATCTCCGCTAAGGAGCCCTTTAACCCCCATTCCGTTCAACCCATCGCACTTACTGGGCTCTTCTCCAGTTTAGGAATTACCCAAGAAGATTACGCGCTTGTTTTGAGTCATTGTTTCTAAAACGTTGACAAGAGAGGGGAAACAGAATTAAAATATAATCGCCAACTCGAGGGGGTTAAAAGCCACCATAAAAATAACAGAAACAATTCTTTGTAATACAACCCCAAAATCTGGTTTCTTTTTATGGAGAATTCATTTTACACCTTTTCAGAGTTAAGCAGGGTTTAAAAAGAGTTTTTTCCTCCATTTCAAATCCCAATTTTGTAGATAAATTTATTAATTATAAAATTTATTCATTCCATTTTTTAAGGGCAGGGAAATAAAAAAAAAACAATTAGTAAATGTAGCTGAAACAAAATATACCTATTTTTTCACAGTAACTGCCAGTTGATAAATTGGATCCTGAAATTGCATCAGAATTTTTTTTTTTTAAAGGACATTGAAACCTAAGATTTTAAAGTTTCCTACATTTAAACAAAAAATCATTAAGTTTCCAGCAGTTGCAAATTAATATTTTTAACTGAAAATTTAACAATTCCAGTTAAAGATTTATAATTTTAGTTCAAAATTTATATCTTTTTTGAAAGTTCAACAACTTGGTTAGAAAATCATTCTTTTTGGTTAATAATTCAACTTTTTCGTTATAAATTGTCTTTTTGAATTAAAAATTCAATTATTTAATTGAAAATTAACATTTTTGTCAAAAATTTATATTTGCGGGTTGAAAATTCAACTGCTTGAAGAAAATTTGCATTTTTGAGTTGAAAATTAAACAATCTAATTGATTTTTTTTCTTCATTTAATGAAGAATCTTTCTTGATGAAAAATTTAACTTTTTTGTTGAAAATACGCCTTTTTTGAAAATTCATCCCTTTTTGTAGGAATTTCATCTCTTTACTTAAAAATCCAACTTTTTTTGGTTAAAGGTAATTCTTTTTGGTTGAAAAATCTACTATTATATTTTTGGTTGAGAATTCATCTTTACTGAGTGAAAATTTGATTATTTGGTAGAAAATTTAATTATTTTGTTGAAACTTTAACAATTTCGTTGACAATTTTCCCTTTTACCTGAAAAAATCTTTCTTGGTTGAAAATTCAAATTTTATGTTAAAAATACATCTGTTTGGTTTGAAAGTTCATCTCTTTTGGTTCATTTTTTTGGTTGAAAATTAATTTCTTTCAATGAAAATTTAACTATTCCATTTTTTATTCAAAATTGATATTTTTTAGTTGAGAATTCGTCTATTTGGTCTTTTTTTAGTAACAAAAAACATAATAATAATAATAATTTTCTTCAACATAATTCAAAGTTGATACAAGAATATAAAAGATTCAGCTCAGTTCAAAATTAATTTTTTTCGTTGAAAATTAAACTACCTAGTTAAAAGTTTAATTCCTTTTTTAAAACGTAATTTTTTTGTTGAAGATTTATCATCTTCTTACAAAGTCATATTGAGTTTCAAAATTTCAAAATTTTTAATTGAAATTTCCTTTAGAATAAACTGAAAAATTTTGAATTGAAAACGTTTATTGAAAATTTCCGAGATACATTTTCATAGTTTCTTTTTTACTTAGCTTTTTAATTACATATTGTATAAAAATATTTAAAATTAAACAATTTGAAAATTAAAACGCATATAATTGAATCAAATCCAAACGATAGATTTATTTCGCAAAGAAAAATAAATAAGAACAAATAAAGTATTTCTTTGAATCAAACAAATTTGTTTGACTCTTTATAAATTGAATAATTTTTTTTCAAATAAACTTTGTTTGATTCTAACAAACAATTTTCTCATATTCACTGAATATTTATTAATTCGATAGTGAAAGACTATACTAATTACTTAGTTGGAATAAATTTATTTATTTAGACTGTATATTAGGGTGATTCATTTTATAATTAAAATTTTCAACGAAAATAATGTTATCCTACTTGTTTTACATTTTTCTATACGAAATTGACATACGGTGCGAAATACAAAATAAAATAAGTCAATTGAAAAAAGTAACAATTACAATTTAGGCTAGTATGCGTATACAGATTCGCACTTTTTTTGATCACCCTGATGTATGTTATATTAATTAATAGAAGGACATGGGAAATGTGATAAAAAAAGAGTATAATAAAATCACTAAAGAATTAGTCGATATGTTCACTAATTGATTTGAGTAAAATAAACTTGTGTTTTTTTAACGATTTCATTAGTCAAGTCTAATGTGTATATAAATAAAAATATGACTGATGAAATATATGTTTTGTGCCCGAGTGCGGTTTAATATAAGAGCTGAATCACCAGATAACATTTATTTTTCAATTTCGCCACGTTAAACTAAATATATGATCTTTAGACGTGTTTATCCCTAATGAACAATAAATACCAATAATAAAAGTTTAAAACAATAAAAAATTGATTCACTTATAGCATTTTTTATAATTTATATTTTGTTGTTTCCCTCTCCATGGTAGCCACTCCTCAGCTCGTAAAAATGGTCTGAAAAAAACATTTGAATTTTCGAAAATAAAATGGGAGCTTTCAACAAAATCGTTGAATTTTCAACCTACGAAAATGAGTTTTCTACCAAATAGTTTAATTTTCAAATAAAAATGCATCATCACCCAAGCAGTTGCATTTATAACCAAATAGTTAAACTTTCAAGCGGAATGGATGAATTTTCAACAAAATAGTTGTATCCTTAACTGAAATAATGAATTTAAAAAAAAAAATTCAACAGAGAAGTTGAACTTTTAACTAAATAGTTGAATTTTTAATAAAAAAAGATAAATTCTTAACGAAAATTATAATAGTTGAATTCTAAACCAAAGCAAATTAATTTTCAACCAAATAGTAGCACTTTTAACAAAAAAGATCAAATCTCATCAAAAGAGAACTAAAAACGATTAAGTGTAAACCAAAAATGGAATAGTTAAATTTTCAGTTCTAAAACATTGATATTCAAAAAAAAAAAAGATAAATTCCCAATGAAAAATTTAATAGTTGAATTGTAAACTAAAAACGATCCATTTTCAACCGAAAATGGACTGGTTAAATTTTTAGTTGAGAAAATTAATTTTCAACTAAATAAACTTTAAACAAAATAGTTGAATCTTCTACTAAAAAGTTGAATTAGTAAGAAATGTTCATATTGTTGACCACGGAAAAATAATTTAAAAAGATGTTGAGGTTTTGTACATTACTGGTTCATGTAAGATTTATCATGAGATTACTGAGAGATCCCTCAGTATGTAGTCATAACGTTTCAGCAACGCACCGGATGCCCATCTCAAATGTGTAAAAATGGAGAATTATAACCTAAAAGAAAAATGTTTGACAGATTCAAATTTTAAGTCAAACGGCATAAAATCAGTATTATTATATCGTAGATTGAAAATGGTGAAAGAGAAGACATACCTGTGTAGGGTGTTTTGAAAAGGAGCATGACTAGCACGAGCACAGCGACTTATTAAAATTTTACATTATTAAAATAGATCAATTTTTGGATAAAATTATAAAGTGTGTTGTGAAAAGAGATAAGAATTATTTGTACTTAACTCCGCCTGTAAGATGGAAACACGATTATAGTGTGTTGTGAAATGAGATTATAATGGTTTGTCCTTGATTGCGCCTGTAAGATAGAAACAGGATTATAGTGTGTTGTGAAATGAGATAATAATGGTTTGTACTTGTTTTCGCCTTTAAGATGGAAACAGGATTATAGTGTGTTGCGAAATGAGATAAGAGTTCTTTGACCTTAATTGCGCCCGTAAGATGGAAAGAGGATTATAGTGTGTTGCGGAATGAGATAAGAATGGTTTGTCCTTGATTGCGCCTGTAAGATGGAAACATGATAAGAATGTGTTGTGAAATGAGATAAGAATTATTTGTCCTTGATTGCGCCTGTAAGATGGAAACAAGATTATAGTGTGTTGTGCACTAAGATAAGAATTTTTGAAATTAAATTTCTTCAGAAAAAAAGATCTTCTCCTTTCACTTCGCTGGGATTAGAACACCAGATCAACTCATTTCCGGTCAGGTGCTCTAACCATTGAGCTACTAGAGAGATCGGAGGAAGAATATCTTTTTCTGAAATACGCTTTATTATGCAAGATGTTATATACAAATCAATTTTTACTAGGAATCTGTATTATCATCGAAGATGGTAACAATCGATCCAAAGAGAAATCCTATCACACACAGTGTGAAAATGGAAATCTACAATATCGATCACAGTTATATCCTCTAATACAGAAAATATTTAACGTCCTCAGACTAGATGGAGTTATAAATTAAAAATTTTTCAAATTAAATTTCTTCAGAAAAAAATATCTTCTCCTTTCACTCCGCTGGGATAAGGATTGTTTGTCCTTGATTGCGCATGTAAGATGGAAACAGGATTATAGTGTGTTGTGAAATGAGATAATAATGGTTTGTACTTGTTTTCGCCTGTCAGATGGAAACAGGATTATAGTGTTTTGCGAAATGAGATAAGAATTGTTTGACCTAAATTGCGCCTGTAAGATGGAAACAGAACTACAGTGTGTTGTGAAATGAGATAATAACGGTTTGTCACTGAGTGCGCCTGTAAGATGGAAACAGGATTATAGGGTGTTGTGACATGAGAATAATGGTTTGTACTTGTTTTCGCCTGTAAGATGGAAACAGCATTATAGTGTTTTGCGAAATGAGATGAGAATTGTTTGACCTTAATTGCGCCTGTAAGATGGAAACATGATAATAGTGGATTGTGAAATGAGATAAGATTTTTTTGTCCTTGATTGCACCTGTAAGATGGAAACATGATAATAGTGTGTTTTGAAATGAGAAAAGAATTATTTGTCCTTGATTGCGCCTGTAATATGGAAACAGGATAATAGTGTGTTGAGAAATGAGATAAGAATTGTTTGTCCTTCATTGCACCTGTAAGATGGAAACACGATTATGATGTGTTGTGCACTAAGATAAGAATTGTTTGTCCTTGATTGCGTCTGTAAGATGGAAACAGGATAATAGTGTGTTGTGAAATGAGATATTAATTGTTTGTACTGGTTTCCGCCTATAAAACAAGATAATAGTGTGTTGTGAAGTGAGATAAGAATTGTTTGTCCTTGATTGCTCCTGTAAGATGAAAACAGGTTTATAGTGTGTTACAAAGTGAGATAAGAATTGTTGGTCCTTGATTGCGCCTGTAAGATGGAAACAGGATAATAGTGTGTTGTGAAATGAGATAATAATTGTTTGTACTTGTTTCCGCCCATAAAACAGGATAATAGTGTGTTGTGAAATATAATAAGAATTGTTTATACTTGTCTCCGCCTGTAAGACGGAAACAGGATTATAGTGTCTTGCGAAAGAAGATAAGAAATTTTTGTCCTTGATTGCGCCTGTACGATGGAAACATAATTATAGTATGTTGTGAAATGAGATAAGAATTGTTTGTACTTGTCTGCTCCTGTTAGACTGAAACAGAATTATAGTATGTTGTGAAATAAGATAATAATGGTTTGTACTTGTCTCCGCCTGTAAGACGAAAAAAAGGATTATAGTGTGTTGTAAAATAGGTTAAGAATTGTTTGCCCTTGTTTCCGCCTGTTAGACGGAAACAAGATTGTTGTGAAATGAGATTATAATGGTTTGTACTTATTTTCGCCTGTAAGACGGAAACAGGATTATAGTGTGTTATGAAATTAGATAAGAATTGTTTGTCCTTGATTGCTCCTGTAAGACGGAAACATGATTATGGTGTGTTGTGCACTAAGATAAGAATTGTTTGTCCTTGATTGCGCCTGTAAGATGGAAAGAGGATAATAGTGCGTTGTGAAATGAGATAATAATTGTTTGTACTTGTTTCCGCCTATAAAACAGGATAATAGTGTGTTGTGAAGTGAGATAAGAACTGTTTGTTCTTGATTGCTCCTGTATGATGGAAGCATGATTATAGTGTGTTGTGTAATAAGATGAGAATTGTTTGTCCTTGATTGCGCCTGTAAGATGGAAACATGATAATAGTGTGTTGTAAAATGAGATAAGAATTATTTGTCCTTGATTGCGCCTGGAAGATGGAAACAGTCTTATAGTACGTTGCGAAATCAGATAAGAATTATTTGTCCTTGATTGCGCCTGTAAGATTGAAACAGGATCATAATGTGTTGTGAAATGAGATAAGAATTTTTTGTACTTGTCTGCTCCTATTAGACTGAAACAGGATTATACATAGTATGTTGTGAAGTAAGATAATATTGGTTTGTACTTGTCTCCGCCTGTAAGACGAAAACAGGATTATAGTGTGTTGTAAAATAGGATAAGAATTGTTTGTCCTTGTTTCCGCCTGTTAGACGGAAACAGGATTATACTGTGTTGTGAAATGAGATAATAATGGTTTGTACTTGTTTTCGCCTGTAAGACGGAAACAGGATTATAGTGTGTTATGAAATGAGATAAGAATTGTTTGTACTTAACTTCGCCTGTAAGAGGGAAGCAGGGTTATAGTGTGTTGTGAAGTAAGAAGTCATGCATGTCGAGCCGATAATTCTCGCTGCTGGTTCGTGATCGATCGTCTTTTCATTTGTTATTTCCCTTTCAAACTTGGTTCGAAATTTTACATTTTTCGGGACCGACAAGTGCACGATAATTTTCGAGATAATTTTTAAAAGGCCCCTAATCTCTTTTTCTCTGTTACCCAATAATAATATGTACTTTGTAAAGAATTTCAATCAACCAAATCAGAATAAATTCTTTTTTTTAGATTTGCGTAATAACACATTGGTTTTTTAAAACATTGTTCGTTTGAAAGTACGTTAATAATAGAAGGCTTGGAAGTGAAAAGAATTTAAATGATTCATTCTTTTAATCCTAAAGCTTTTTAGAATCTATTATTTATGAAAAAGCATGATATGTTATTTTCTTACGATTTGCATTTTGAAGAGAGAAAATTTCAATTCCAACGAGCCACCCCTCGGGTGACAACCTGATTTAGAAGCGGGACGCAGGAACCAGTCGAAATCCTCAGAAGGAAGAGAGCTGATCCTTCCGGCGACCAAAGAGAGTCCTGCAGGATGACGTAGTAATCCCAAGGGGAGCTTCGTACTCGGCCTTAGCCTTGGCTCAAGCCATAAGGGTTTGCATACACATTCTCACACAGAGACACACAAATACTAAGTCAACTCACATGCGAACCTAATCCGTAGGGGTTTAGCGTGGCTGACCCCTAGACGCCGAGAAATAGGTACACGGGACTTAAAATTAGTTGTTATATATGGATTATTGTCTATTTGAATTATATGCAAGCCGTAGATTTTTTCAAATCCTCATCCTGATCATCTTAATCTGCACTTCAAACATAGTGCTTTTTTTGTTAATACGATTCGAGTGTAAATAAAACCCTCAAACAAAATCTATCCCAAAGATAATTTAAAATTTAACTTTTCTCTGATAAATGAATAAAACAAATTATGGGATTTGAAATATTTACATTTTTAGGTGTACACACGGGTCATAATTGTCCACTCACGAAAATCGGATTAGAAATAGGCTTGTTTTAGAAAGTGACTAACTTTAAGAAAAATTAAGTTAGAAACAGTTTTAAAAAGTTTTGAGAAAGCTTATTCAAGTTTGCGTTGATCAAACCACACTTAAAGTATTTTTGATAAAAAGTGGCTGATATAAAATGTGAGGAAGGCCTAACTATTCTTCGTTTTTGACTAATTTTTGATTCTCAAATTCCGCTCTCTGCTTGCTTTAGGGCATGGAAAAAATTTAATCTTCTTTCAATTTAAGTCTGAAACCTCCTCTTTAAGATGAGATCAAGAAAATAATTTTCCGTTGTTCTTTTATAAATATGCAAAGGAGGCTTTCAATTGTTCTATAATTTGGGTGCCCGTCCAAGAGTCCCAGACTAAGTTCTATACTTTTTATAGGACAAGTTTGCGAAACAAGTTAATGAAAATGAATTGGTTTCTTATAGTTCTTTGATCATGTTTAGAAACCTATGAAAAAATTGTTTAGATTCTGATGATAGAAGTGAAATCTGGAGAAGTTGGCACCTAAATCATCTCTGAATGAGATGGTGCTTACAATAACTCGTTACCGAAAATCCAAATTAAGCTCCTTAGCCAAGAAATTTACGAGACTCTCTTACTCCCTTCGAAAGCAGTTTGCTGAAGTAATTTTAATCTTATACGCATAGTCTAGAAGGGGTACTCGTATATTGCTCAACTATATAAATACACAAGCCTATGTGTGAATATGTACATACACTTGACAGAAAATATTAGATGCGAGTAAGAAACATCGATGTATGTTGTGTGTGGAAGCGAGTTCCGTGGACCGAAGAATGGGTGAGAGCAACCCTTGTCTTATTCTCCACCTTGTATAAGAGCTTACACTCTAAGCGTCTTAGGACAAGTTTTAACCCTTCCTTCCTTCTTCTTCCATCCTCCACAGACTTCCTAAGCGATTTCAAATTTATACGCACCGGATCCCATATCAAGTTTTTTGATCGATCATTACAACAAAATAATTTTAGTACAATAATAGGAGGTCTGTCCGGGAAGTATTCGACCTTGGGTGTACCAGTTCATTCTGGTCAATAGCTAGTGATGCATTCGAGACGATTTCGAGAAAATTCGAGATTTCCTTGAAACATGTTCAGGTGAACTCAAAACTTCATGGAGATCAAGAATCTCGAATAAAAAATTTTGAGATCTCGAGTCGAGAATCTCGAAACTTTTTATTCGAGATTCTCGATCTCCATGAAGTTTTGAGTTGACCTGAACATGTTTCAAGAAAATCTCGAATTTTCTCGAAATCGTCTCAAATGCATCACTATCAACAGCGATGATATCTCATTCAAAGTACTCCTCTTCGAACGTCACAACCTTCTTCCAGTAATCCTCCCACTTTCGAAGCACTCCTTAAATTCACCTTTCGGAAAAGCTAACAGATGCTTTGTCGAATTATGTTTTATTTTAATTATATCATTTTTTATTTTTCCAGGAATTTCAATAAAATCTTGTTATTTCTCTGGATAACTTTGAAAGTTCCTAAAAAGGTTCTGAATCTTGTTACAAAGTGCAATTCAAATTTTCAAAAAAATTTCAAGTTTCAAATTCTTTTAGAGCCAACTGAAATAAAAACCGGACATAAAATTCCCAATACTGCAAAACTCCCGAAAAAAAAAATTCGAAATGAAAAATTCTCGAAATTATAAAATTTCCGACAATATAAAACTCATCGCAAAAATAAAAAATTGGAAAATTCTCGAAAAATAAATTCCCCGAAGTTCATAATATTATCGAATTTGAAAATTGTCGACAGTAAATGACCGAATTATAAAATATCCGACATTATAAAATTCCTGAATTTGAAACAACTAAAATATTGTTTTTAACTAATATTATTTATTTATTAAAAACACAATAATGCAATATTTTGATCGACAAAATTTTTTTGAAGATATTTAAATGTATTTTTTTGAATTATTTAAAAAAAATTAAATTAACAATAATTCAAAAAAAAATAATCTTGGATGAACATTTTTTTTAATGTGCTCAGTATTTTTTTCAATTAATTTAATTTCAAATGTAAACAATGTGTAAAAAAAAGCATTGCGTATTTTAAAAAGAATGTTCATCGATCAAAATATTTTATTATTGTGTTTTTAATAAATGAATAATATTGATAAAAAACAATTATTTCTATTGTTTTTATTTGAATGATTTCAAAACTTTCAAATATTATTTTAAATTATTTAAATTTTTACTCAAGTGATGTTACATTCTGCAAAATTGAAAAAAACTCCCAAATTATTTTCGTATTCATTTTCAAATCATTAAAACTTAAAATTAATCATTCAAAATCAAATAATTCCAAATTTTCCCAGAAATCCTAAAAAAAATGTATTCTCTTCAAACTTTTTAAAAATTCATAAATAGATTCTAAGTTTTTTTTCGAAATATTCAAAAATCGACATTTTAAGTAAATTTTTGTAATTTTATAGGATTTACAAAAATTACGAAGTATTCTAATTATTTTAAAAGATATTTAAAAGTTTGGAATAATTTCAAAAATAATTTTTAATTGGAAAATATTTCAACGATTTTAAAACAAAATGTAGATTTCTTAAAATGTCGAAATAAAAAATTGAGCTTTTTAAGGATTTTGAAAGGTTTGAAGACAGTGAAAAAATTTTCTAAGATTTCTTGGAAAATTTTAAATGATTTTTCATTTTGAAAAATTAATTTTTAAATCTGGAAGATTTTATTAGAGTATCTTTAATTTTGGAAGATTTTACAAAAGTTTAGTACGAATTGGAGTCAGCTAAAAGATATTTAGAAATTTTTGAAGTTTCAAAGAGATTAGAAACATTTTTAAACTTGGAAAGATTTCCGATAATTTATAAAGTATTTTTACATTTCTTCGAAATTTTTGAAAATACTAAATATCTTTTTAATTGACTCAAATTTTTCCTAAAATTTGATAAATCTTCCTTTTCGAAATATTTCAAAATTTTCTCGAGAATCTTAGAAAAATTATATTTTCAATTCAGAAGAATCGCCTTTATGAAGTGAATTTTGAATGACAAGCGACTTCCATTTAACCTTGTTTTCATGGCATATAAAATGCTCAAATTGTAAATTAAGTTTTACGTTTTACGTATTATGCATAGTTTTGCAGAAGAAAATATTTTTACAATTTTTTAAAACCTGAAATGAAATTAATAATTGACTAAAAAATAAATAATACAACCCAGAATCAGAATCGAATTTCCCAACAAAGCGAGTAAATTCTGATTTCTTGAGCGATAAATTAATGGAACCGGAAACGTCACCCTGGTAGAAATGGAAGATAAAAAGTCGAAGCATATTTTTCGACACCACGAATATCACCCTCCAAGGTTGTACGATAATGGGTTCATTCGACGGATACGAAAAAGAGAATTAGAGGGAGCGAGAAATCAGAGTTTACTAAGTGCGAAAAAGATTATTCCCATTCAGGCGAGTTAATATATTTTTTCATACTTTTTTTTTATCTGGTATTTACTCGAGTTGCAGAAAGTTTCTTATTCTAGAAAGGTGTGAGCTTGTGAGTATGACATTTGTTCGAGAGGTTTGTTTGCAAGTTCGTAACCTGACAAAGGGAAGAATGTAGGCGAGTAGGAGGGATTTAGGTTCCTAAGGTTTCTCACTCGGCTTGGTGACTCTTTTAATCCAAAGGTAAGAAAGCTGTGTCTAGTCTTTTGGAATCTAATCTTGTTCCTTGAAGCCTCCAGAACACGGTTCTATTTGCTTACAAGAATGATGTTAAAAATAAAACGTGAAAACTAAACGGCACCAAATAGCACTTGTGACCTTTTGTTGTGCTACCATCTGAAAGAGGATTCAAAAATTTGCAATTAAAAACTCAAATTATGTATAGTAATTTAGTTATGATATGTTGTTGGCTAGGGTAGTGAAATAATTTCTTTCGATGAAATGCCTTTAGTTGTGAAAAAAATGTCTACCTAGCTCCGCTGGGATTCGAACCCAGGTCTAAAGATTGCTGGTCTGGTGTTCTAACCCACTGGTACTCTAACCCACTGGTGCTCTAACCCACTGGTGCTCTAACCCACTGGTACTCTAACCCACTGGT